>JAQQSW010024889.1:0-10000 GCA_028646575.1 Pseudocheirus occidentalis | reverse complement strand
CCCTCCTCCTTGCTCTCTCCCTCCCCTCTCCACCCTCTGTCCCTCCCTCCTCCTCCCTCTCTCCCTCCCTCCTCCCTCCCTTCCCCTACACTAAAATAAAATTATAAAATCTTTACAAATAGTGAAACTGATAACATACCCTTTTCATCAGTTAGCCATACATATCTCTTCCCTATATACTCATTTTCCCCTACTTCCTGTAGTAGATTATGTTAAACAATTTAAGAGGTAGGAAAGCAGGAAGGGGATACTTTACTTACAGACTCTCTGGGACATGGTTGTAAGGAACTCAATAAAGCTAGGTAGCAATGGAAATCCAATAGAGATTACCTATAAGTTACATCTCAGGGAGGCTGGTTGGTACAAAAATGAGGTGGTATTACAAGACTGAGTTGCTATTCCATATGCTACCTAGCATGTAAATATGTTCTAATTTAAAAAATATTTATAATTTAATTTTGTTATATTATCATTCATACTGTTATCACATCTAGAATGCATGTCAGACACTAATGAAACGCCTTGAACCCATCATCAGCAAGAATCCTAATGGCACCTGGAAAGAATGGGTGCGTGTCATTGGTCCAAGAATAAAACCAATGTGATTCCATTATATATGTATTACATTAGCTTACCAGTTTAAAGAGTTAGTTTTTACTAACTCTTAGTTCTATATTTCTTATTGCTTAGTCCCCTGGATTAGAAAAATGAATTAGGACGCATCATATAACCAGTTCTTTGCTAAAACATTCTTGAATACAATTGATTGATCATCTATTCATAGTTCACAAGGGAAGAACTATTACCTTATACCAAACTTAATAGCACAGTGTGTGCTAGGTTTCATTTTATTGATCTAAATAACAGTTTCATAGGTTACAGAGCCTTTTAAAATGAAATGTGAACTTTTGCATAACAAATGCATACAGGGCTTAGTATGCTGGTAGTGACTTTCTTTTTTTAAAAAAAATAAATTAATTTATTTTTGCTTTTAGAAATTCAGCTTTTGATTTTTGAATTTTCTCTGCCTCCCTGCTCTTTCCCCTCCCCAAGATGTTGTGCAATCTGATATAGGCTCTACTCATGCATTCATATTAAACATATTTTCACATTAGTCATGATGTAAAGAAGAATTAGAGCCAATGGAATGAACCACAAGAAAGAAGAAATGAAACAAAACACACACACACACACACACACACACACAGAGAGAGAGAGAGAGAGAGAGAGAGAGAGAGAGAGAGAACGAGCATATAGTATGGTTTGATCTGCATTCAGATTCTGCAGTTTTTTTCTTTGGATGCAGATGGCATTTTCCATCATGAGTCTTTTGGAATTGTCTTAAAATCTTGCATTACTGAAAAGAGCTAAGTCTATCAAAGTTAGTCATTTCACAATGTGACTGTAACTATATACAGTGTTCTCCTGGTTCTGCTCATCTCACTCAGCATCAGTAAAAAATCTTTCCTAGTTTTCTGCTTCCCTCCTAATCTTGGTTGCATTGACTTTGTCTGTGCAAAACCTTTTCAATTTAATGTAATCAGAATGATCTATTTTCCATTTCATAATGTTATCTATCTCATGTTTGGTCATAAATTCTTCCATTCTTCATAAATACAGCAGATAAACTATTCTTTACTCTCCTAGCTTCCTTACAGTATTAGACTTTATATCTAAAATGAGTACGTATTTTGCTTTTATTTTGGTATACTGTATAAGAAATTGGTCTAGGACCAGTTTCTACCATGCTATTTTCCAGTTTTCCCAGCAGCTTTCATTAAATAGTGAGTTCTTATCCCAGAGACTGGGATCTTTGGGTTTATCAAACAGTAGATTACTATAGTCATTAACTACTGTGTCTTGTATACATAAGCTATTCCACTGATCCACTACTCTATTTCTGTCAGTACCAGGTAGTTGTGATGACTACTGCTTTATGATACAATTTAAGATCTGGAATGGCTAGGCCACCTTCCTTAGCCTTTCTTTTCATTAATTCCCTTGATTCTTTTGTTTGTAATGATTTCCTAAAAAAAAATGTTATTGGTATGGCCTAATGATGTTGATACTCCCAATGTATGTGATAATTACTATTGAAGAAAATATTCTGAATTGGCACTTTCTGTTTGGATCTGGAGGAATATCTTACTCCACTTTCAAAATAAAAAATCATTAGAAAAAGGCATTAATGAGCACAGAGTAAATTGGAGAAAAGTTGAGACTAATACAAAGTCATTAAAACATTTAATGCATGTTAATTATGTGGAATTTCCCTGAGAAACAAGTCTTTAGGGATGAGTCTTTCAGCTAAGGAAGAACAAAAACTATTGATAAGGTGGACTCAATTGTAATGAAGTTATTAATTTTTCAGTAATTAAGTACTTTCTTCCAAGTTTCTTTAAAATTAGGATTATATATTAAAATGTAGATACAACTATTTCTAAATAGCTTCTGTTGTGTAGCAAACCCACAAAGGAGGAAATCCCCTGAAGTATGTTGGGAAGTACATTATCTGGAAGTAGTAGAAGGAAAACTGGCCAGTTTTCTTGGAGATCCCAGAATTAAGACTTATTGCTCTGGAAATAATCATTGGGATCTTGCATTGGCTTGTTAGACAAAACCATAATTCTATTGACTATGTCTGCACTTTGTAAATCAAGAACCAACCTATCAGCAGACATGTATTAAGCATCCCTACGTGCCAGGCTATGGCACAGAGATGAAAAAGAAATGATCATTGCCCTCAAGGCTCTTGTATTTTCTCAGAAGAAAGTATGTATGTGTATATATATATATATATATATATATATATACATACACACATATATTTATATTCATGTGTCTATATCTATATACACATAGAAAGATATGTATCTTGAGTCAGATTGAAACACCTACATGTTTGTGCAATTATACTATTCTTATTCTTGGCAGCTCTCATTTAAATAAAGCTCCTGCTTCTACTTGAAGCCTTGTTTCAAGAGCAACCTTAATTAAATGAGAGCTGCCAAGAGCAAGAACAATGTAATTGCACAAACATGTTTGTGTTTGAATTTAACTCAAGATTCATTGTCTTATTTCTTAGAAGAAATATTCTCCTAGATAATCATGGGATAGTTTGCAAACCAGTCATATTTTTACTCGTTGGATGGAGCTTCTTGTGTAGTGGTATTATTACTTTATTATTTTGATAAAATGTATTTATTTTTAGTACATATTTCTTTTATAGGCTAATGATGCCTTTGCCCAAAGCATTAGTCTCTCAGCCACTGGATATTTTAGGTAAGAAAAATTCAATTTTTTCCCTAAAATTATTCTCTACATGAGAAACTGGGATGTAGAATATGTTTATAATGATATGGGACTTTTCTTTTTATGTTGTCCATCAAATATTTACTTACATTTTTGCTTTAGAGTGTCCATTTTGTATATTTTTTCTTATAAATTCTATTAAATGGAGTGATTAATTTTCAGCAAAAGTATTATTGATGGAATATAGGCTATTTCAATATGAATCATATTACTTTTTACCTATTATGCCAATGCTTTGCATAAAAGTTTATTATTTTTTTCTGTAGAAAAGAATACTTATTCAGTTTTTTGTTATCAGTCACTTTTCAGTTGCTTCTGACTCTTCATGACCCCTTTTGGGGTTTTCTTGGCAAAGATATTAGACTGGTTTGCTATTTCCTTCTCTAGTTAATGAGGAAACTGAGGCAAACAGGACTAAATGACTTGCCCAGGGTCATACAGCTAGTCTGAGGTCAGATTTGAAGTCAGGTCTTCCTGACTCCAGACTGAGCACTCTATCTACTGTACCACCTGGCTGCCCCTTTTAGTCAGTTTGGAGGTCCTCATTCTCCCAGGATCTCAGAAGAGAAGACTCATTTTTCTTGCATCATTGTATGAGGAACTGACATAGAGGGAACTCACAGACATGCACATATACACACTTACCCAGAGTTGGATGAGTGGGCCAACCACTGGGCAGTGTATTGGCTGGGTTCCTCTGAGATCAAGCTTCTTAGCTTTATATACTTATTGGGTCACTATTAGATTGTGAACTCTTTGAAGGTAAGGATCATCTTTTTGCCTCTTTTGTACCCTCAGTGCTTAGCATAGCTCTTGGTACATAATAGATCCTGTACCTAATAAATGTTGGACTAGCTGACTGACTACTTTGCAGTTAAATTTCTAGCAAACAGGGAAGAGGACAGCTGGAATCATCAATGCCATAAAGTCCCCAAGTGATGATTTATATAACTTTATCTCTCCCCTTGACTGCTTTTTGGTAGAGAGGAGCGCCTTCTCTTTTCTTCATTCTGTCTTGCAAATTGCTACTAGATTAATCCTAAAGTAGCACTTTTATTGGGAGTTGTGCCTGTCACTTCAATGAGCCAACAATTAATTTTAATAGCAAAATTGGTCTTTTGAAGCTCATAGTCATGTCCATAAGTCTCCCACAATATACTTTTCTCTTATATGGTCTCTACCTAAATGCGAAAAGATACTCTTTTCCCTCCACATAAGAATCCTCACCATATATGAAGATTAATAAGGCTACATTCAGCCTTGTCATTTCAAGAATAATTAATCAGTACCTTTTCTATATGTCCTAAAACCACTTTTCCACCTTTAATCATATTTATTGCTCTCCTCTTCAAACTTTTAAATCACGTCTCTAAGTTTGGGGCGACTGAATAGAGGTGCTCCAAAATGGTGAAGGGAGAGAGAATATAACTTTGTGATTTGTACCTACTTCTCTTTTATATTCCTGTTATTAAACCATGTTTAATTAGTCAGTTTCTGTAAGGTGCCTTTAGCAAATCTTACTTTGTAATGACATAAGCAAAATAACCATTAAATTTCTTTTGATGATTATATTCTCTGCCTAGTCTGCTTGTAGCCAAATAATCATGGGATTTAGAATGTATAAGGATCATAGTTTTAATGTTCAAAGGAGCTGTTGAGAGCCTCTGATCTACCCCCACTTCATCATTTTACAGATGAGGAAAGCCCAGAGAAGCCCAGAGAAATTATGACTTGCCCAAGGTCACATAAGTACTGATGGAATAGGAATTTGAACCTAAGTATTCTGACTTTATAACCAATGTTCTTGGTACTCTACAATACTGATTTAAAACCATTTAATAATCTTATTAGACTAAATCTCTATCTCTATATCCATATATGTGTATGTGTATATGTATGTGTATGTGTAGGTAATATGTATGCATGTATATTTAAATATTAAGAAAAAAATTTTAGTCTGTACCAGTGAGTTCATGGGCATGGAAAATTCTAAATATGAAAATTTCCTTCACTGAAGCAGCATGCTTATAACTCACAGACTAAGAAGTTGTCTGGGGGCACTGAGAGATTAAGTGATTTTCCTACGGTAACTCAGCTAACATGTGACAAAAACACAATTTGAACACACATCTTCCTGACTCTAAGGCCAGACCGTTTCTCCACTATACCATACTACCTCCCAGAAAACAAATACTACTACTACTGAGTGAATATAAAGAAAAAAAGCAATTGAATTTAGGTTACTGTTTAGCATTAGTTGAAGAGGTTTTACTGTCCATTTCCTGCAGGAATGGGAAGCAGGGGAAAGTTTGGGCAAAGGAGAATAGGATAGAAAATCTAGCAAACATTTTTTAGGGCTCCCCTATTTGCTTCACAATATGGTTTTAAAATTTTGTTACTTCAAACTTATCTGTTTATAGGTAAGTGTAAATACATTTCAAAGTCAGCATAAGTGATCTTTGGGAGTGGATCATCTGTAATGTGATTCTCTTTAAGATGAATGATCAGTAATTTTTTGGAATAGCACTGTCTTATCACTATGCAGTTGGATATAATATCTATGTACCCTTAGCTCAAAGACTGTCTATCTGTTAATTCACATTGCCTGAGTTTCCTCAACTGTAAAGTGGGGATAATAATAGCACTCATCTTTCAGGGTTATTGTAAAAATTAAATGATATGTATAAAGCACTTATTTGTATATTTCTAAAGAGATATTTGCAAAGCGCTTAGCACAGTGCCTGACACTTGATAGTTACTTAATAAATTCTTGCTTTCCCCATCCACTTTCCCCTCAGTCCCCTGTGATCACTACTGACTGACCTCTCTGCTAGAACTATTCTTTCCAAAGTTACTGATGATCTCGTAATTCCCAAATTTACTACACGTTCTCAGTCCTTATCTCACACGGCCTTTACAGGTTGTCCTGGATATGCTATATTCCCTTACTGGTTACATGCGACATCTTTCTAGTAGAATGGAAATTTGTTAAGGAATAGACTGTTTCATTTGTGTTTGTGTCTTTATTACCTAGTACAGTTTCTTGAACACAATAGACATTTAATTAGTGCATGTTTATTAAATTAAATTGAATTAGGGGCTACACAGCAGGCATGGACTTGGTGAAAGGAAAAGGTGATGTTTTTCCATACTTTGTTTATGGAGCAGCCTGTTCTGAGGTTGAAGTTGACTGCTTAACAGGAGCACATAAGGTAAGGAGTGCATATCATTTTATCATCTTCTTAGTTAAAATAAAGCTGAGTTTTTCATATAAGAGTTCAGAAAGTTCATGCTAATGTTTTTGGGCATAGGGTAAGAGTTTTTTCCTTCCTTCTAGAGGAACATTGGGTTGTTTGGTTCCTCCTAAATCTCTTTTTTTCATTTAAGAAAGATGCTGGGCATGCCAAATTCCTGACATTCTTATGTTAGGTCAATAAACCCTTTTTAGAATTCTAGGGAAATTTTAAGCTCTTAAGTGTAGTAGGGTAAAAAAGGAAATTACTTTCCAGATGATCATTTAGATTTCAATGGCTTTATTCTAATCAAACTTTATTTTTCACTAGGAGATGGTATATAAATCCCATGGCAATACTTTCCCATCTTCTTGTTTCAGTGGAGAAATGGTCACTCTCATCAATTCTGGTTTTGCTTTGTTCTTGTCCCTGCTTGCCCAGAAAGCCAAAAAGGGCACCTCTTTAATGAGGCAGCTTTGGGTCCTCTACACATTGGGCAACTATGTAGATCTTAGAGTTCCTGTATTAATTGTTAGTGCATTCATTCACTCAATCAAATATTTATCAAGAACTTGCTGTGTATTTAGTATCTGGTTAGACATTTTGGGAAATATAAATTTACCAAAAATATGGTTCTTGACCTCATGAAGCTTACATTTATTAGAGAGAGAAAACACAAGTATGGGTAATAATCAGTCCCAAAGTTCTGACTTCCAGTAGTATTACAGGTAGATAGATATCTGAATAGATTTTTTTTCTGCCAAAGTAGGTAGTAAGCTTGTCATGAGTGATAGTCATTGTGCTGAAATATAGTTAGCTAGCCAGCAAACAAGAAGGAGCCTCTGTGGATCACAAGGTAAGGGTAAGAGTGTGGCAGTTGGTACATGCAATAAAGTACTCTATTGAGTTCTGTTTCTAGCCAAAGAAGAGGCAGCAGAGACTTTGATTTGGGTTCTTCTGGCAAGTCAGTTGGAATGAACAAAGATATCATGGCCTTGATGTCTTTCTGGACTGCATGTGACAATTGTGCACAGCATCTTGGAGACACAAGCCTAGGACATTAGGAGAAAGTAGAGTATTGATGAGTTAAACATTTGATGAAAATCGGGGCTAGCATTCCATGTCCTTTGCTAAGGGTGCTGTTTATTGCCGTTAGACATATCCCTATGTCCCTCCTTTTGGATGAAAGGAAGAAAAGTGAAATTCTGTGAGTTGAATTTTGTAAAATTATATATATATATATATATATATATATCACCTACTTACAAAAAGTATTGAGCATTACAAATGGATTAGCTTAGGGAGTTTTTTCAATCTCTGCTGAAATGTTATATTTTTCAATGACATGAATCTTGTTTTCTAATATACATCTCATAGATATATACATAAATACACACATACACACACATATATATATAAACACACACATATATAATCACCCTCATTCCAATTTTTTTCACATTTTTGTTTTTTTTTTAAGTTTTAGCTCCAAATTCTATCCTTCTTTCCTTCCCTCCTTCAACTACTCCCTCCCTGAGATGGTAGGCAATCAGATATCTTGATTATGATAGAAACATCCATGCTCTTTTATTTCTTTAGAAAAATGTGAAAATTTTAAACTAACAAAGCAATTTAGTATTTTTTAGAATTTTTTTCAGAAGTATAATTTTTCCTTGACTCTTTCTGATCACTTTTTCCCCCCATGAGGGAAGAAACTATTTGTATTATTCATTTAATATAACCTCCATTAAAATCCTACTGATAGTTTATTGTAGTGTAGAGGAGATACTGCATTCTTTAAGACTATGCCAGTGGAGCCCAAGCATCTTTGCAACATCCTGCCAAGCTGGAAAGATTTTAAAGCTAGACTTTATGATATATTGTGTGCTTATTGACTAAGGACAAGTCCAGGATATATTTGGAAATGCTTAACACCAGAGAACACCTCATGAAAACATTTCCTAAGCTATGGAGGAGCCATAGTCTGCATATCTTGATAGAGTTCCTATAGAGATAGAATCATAGATCCTTGAATTATTGAAGTTATTATTAAATATGGTTTACTCCTTAATATGTTAATTTTGTTTTTATACAGAACATCAGAACTGACATTGTCATGGATGCTGGCTTCAGTATTAATCCAGCTATAGATATAGGACAGGTATGTTTACTTGGTGTTATATAGTATCACTGAATTTTTTCATTAGTCTTCTACACATCAATCAGACAGTGGCTATGGAATGAGGGAACCTGAATTCTGCTGAATCAATTTTTCTTCTATCTTTCCTTCCAAGTCCTACTAATACATTACTTTTGAGTATAAATGTGACAGAGTATTTGATTTTCTTTTTCCCCCCTCTCCCCACAAATTATCTCATATTGAATAGCCTGGGAGAAGACTTGTCAAATAGCTTTGTCTTCATGATACACCAAAGAAACTTAGTGGTGATTTTTTTAATGCCAGTGGCAAATATTAATTTGTGTAAGATGAGTAACAACAAAGGGGATTTTTAAAAATTAACTTTAATGTTTATTTTTAGTTTGCATCATTCATTTCCACTAGATTTTTAATTACAAATTTTCTCCCTGTCTTTCCCCTACCCACCACCCCAAAACAGCAATCCCACTGTATGTATTCCCCCTCCCCCAATCTGCTGCCTCCTATGTCCTTCCCCATCCTCCTCTAACTTTAACAAGGGGGAGATTTAAAATGTTCATTTCCATGCCCAGGATATGACTGGCTTTAAATGATCCTGTCTTCTGAAAATTTAAGAAAAAGGATTTGGAAGCATTGCTCTCTCCTGGCTCCTTTCTATTCCATCTGACTGCTCCTCAGTCTCCCTTGCTGATGTGCTCCAGGATTCTTTCTTGGGCCCTCTTCTGTTCTCCTATATAGTCTCTCCCTTGGGCATCTCACCAGTGTCTATGAGTTCACTTATCACCTCTATGCAGATGATTCCCACATCTAACTATCCAAATATAATATCTTTTCTAAACTTACCACCTTCCACCCTTCCCTTACCACCAACTGCTTTTTGAGTGCACAGGCATCTCAGATTCAACATGCTTGAAACAACTCATTACCTTTATCTTTTCACACTCCTGTCTCCCCAACAACTTTCCTGTTACTACTGAGGAGACATCCCCCCCAGTTACTAGGCTTGCAAATTAGGTTTCCTCCTTGTCTCTTACTAGCATTCATTGTATTTTCTCACATAGTTGAGTCACTTGTCATTTTTACTTTCTCAACATTTCTCTTATGTGTCCCCTTCTCTCCATGCATATGACCACCACCCTCCAACAGGCCCTCATCACCTCTTGTCTGGACTGCTGCAGCAGTATTCTCTTTTGTTTTGCTTTATTTGATTTTAAATTTATGGAATAAAACAAGCATTTCCATAATATAGTATAACAAATAAGATGATTGCAATGAAACTGCAAAAATACTACATACA
>JAQQSW010024888.1:0-10000 GCA_028646575.1 Pseudocheirus occidentalis | reverse complement strand
GATTGTATATAATATTGTGAACTGTTGAAACTGTGAACATTGTACTGAATAAAGATTTAGAATGGAATAAACAGAGTGTTCACTAATACTATGTAATCCGAATCTTAAAAGCTCCTCACAGTAGCATTCTCTCAGAAATCTACTGCTGATTGGCTTTACAGTCTCTAAGATAATTATTCAGTTGTTTTTAGAAGACTGATAAGGTCTCACTAAAAAAAAACACTTTTACTATCATTCACACCTTTAAATACCTTGAGATTGAACCCCTCAATGCTTTAACAATATTTTTCCCTTCAGTGTGGGTGTATTCTATCTATCTATCTAAACTAATCCAGCTATTCTTCTATCTTTGTTCTCTTTTATGCCATTCCTACTTTCTCCATAAAGACAGTCAAGATTGTGGTATCATTATCTATGTGTGGTAGCTTCACTGTTCCTGATGATGAAAAGAGTTTCTTATAAAATTGTTTAAAGGTAAAAGCACAAACTTGGCATGGGCTCCAGCTCCAAACTATTTCAATAACTGTAAAAAATGACTCTAAAAAAATTTAAAACTACAGAACCCACTAAGTGACAGAAAGAAAAATTCTCCCACTGAAGACAGCCAACAGGCCAAGAGGAAAGGTCTATCACAGCACACTGGGAGTCAAGCACAGTAGTTCAGGAGCCTAGCTGTCCCATCCCGCTGGAGGTCCTGACTAGCAGCAACCAGAGCAGACTTCAGGAGAGTGAATAACCAGCAGCTGTGGTGGTTTCCAGACTTCTGAACTCATAAACAACAAAGTAAAAGGTCAGTGTCAAACTTTGTTGGAATGGGAAGAGGGGAATGAAAGAGCTTGGTCCCACTGCTGCCCCCAGGGTGAGAAGCCATAGTGGCATGGCAGCTGTGTCATGTGGCTCCCTCAGGAGATCCCAGCCTGCAGATTGTAGGAGGACCAAGTGACCATTAAGAGAGTGATCACTCTTGCTATAACCTGCTTGGATCTGGATCACAGTCTTGGGTGGTGATCCTGGGGTGTGTGACCAGTGAGCCAGAAATTGTGGGGTTGTAGGGATGGTACCATCCTAATAGCTTCAGTAGCTGTGAAAATTCCAGAGATCTGGGACAAAGCTTTCTCCATTCTGGTTGCAGAATATTATTGTGGCAAAGAGCTCAAGGACAAGTAATTGGCTGACAATATTAGCAAGCACAGGAAGCACAAACAGACAATAGAATCCTTTTCTGGGAGAAAAAAGGATCAAGGCACAGAGTTGAAAGAAAACAGCAAAGTCAGAACCCTGGCATCAAAAACCTTCAAGACAAATATGAACTGGTTACAGGCCATAGAGGAGCTCAAGAAGGATTTTGAAAATCAAATAAGAAAAGTGTAGGGAAAATTGGGAAGAGAAATGAGAATGATCCAGGAAAATCATGAAAGGTGAGTTAACAGCCTGTTAAAGGAGACCCAAAAATACACTGAAGAAAATACACCTTAAAAATAGACTAAGTCAAATGGCAAAAGAAGTCCAAAAAGCCAATGAGGTGAAGAATGCCTTAAAAAGTCAAATCTGCCAGATGGAAAAGGAATTTCAAAAATTCACTGAAGAGAATGACTCCTCCAAAGATAGATGGGAGCAATTGGAAGCTACTGACTTTATGAGAAATCAAGATACTATAAAATATATCCAAACAAATGAAAAATTAGAAGGCAATACAAAATATTTCATTTGAAAAACCACTGAACTAGAAAATATATCCAGGAGAGAATAATTTAAAATTTGTTAGACTACCTGAAAGCCATGACCAAAAAAAGTACCTAGACACCCTATTCCAAGAATTTATCAAGTGAAATTACCCTGATATTCTAGAACCATGCATCAAAAGATAAATTAAAAGAACTCACTGATCACCTCTTGAAAAAAAATCCCAAAAAAGAAAACTCCTAGGAATATTATAACCAAATTCCAGAGTTCCCAGGTCCAGGAGAAAGTACAGCAAGCAGTTAAGAAGAAACAATTTGAGTATTGTGGAAGCACAATCAGGATAACACAAGAGCTAGCAACTTCTACATCAATGGATTGAAAGGCTTGGAATATGATATTCTGGAGGTCAAAAGAGCTAGGACTAAAATCAAGAATCACCTGCCCAGCAAAACTGAATATAATAATTCAGGGGAAAATATGGTAATTCAATGAAATAGAGGATTTTCAAGCATTCTTGAGGAAAAAAAAGAGCTGAACAGAAATTTTAATTTTCAAATACAAGAAGCAAGTGAAGCATGAGAAGGTAAACAGGAAAAAGAGACCATTAGGAACTTGCTAAAGTTGAACTATTCACATTCCTACATGGAAAAATGATAATTATAACTCATAAGACTTTTCTCAGTATGATCACTGAAGGGAATATATATGTATGTATAGGAGGATGTATGTACATTTAAATATATATGTGAGTGTGGGCATATGTATGTTCATGTATATAGAGACAAAGGGCACAGGATGAATTGAATATGAAGGGATGATATTTAAAAAATAAAATTAAGAGGTGAGAGGAATTTATTAGAAGAAGAAGAAAGGGAGAGATAGATTAGGGTAAAATAATTCATATAAAAAAGGCGAGAGAAAATTTTTACAATGGAGGAGAAGAGCAGGAAGGTGAAAAGGAATGGGACAACCTGATTTTCATTGTATTTGGCTTAAGGACAGAATAACATACACACTCATTTGGGTATCTGACCCTACAGGAAAGTAAGGGTGAAGGAGATAAGAAGGGGGATGATAGAAGGGAGGGAAGATTGGGGGAGAGGGTAAATAGAAGAAACATTTTTGAAAAGGGATAGTATCAAAGGAGAAAATTAGAATAAATGTGAGGCAGGACAGGATGGGGGAAAATGTAGTTAGTCTTTTACAATATAACAATTATGGAAATGATTTGGGTAAATACATATTGGGTAACTACACAATACAGCAACCTGTATTGAATTGCTTATCTTCCCAATAGGGGTGGCTGAGGAGGGAAGAAGGAATAAATCTGCAACTAAAAGTTTTAAAAACAAATGTTTAAAAAAATTGTCTTTTACATGCAACTGGGAAATGAGATATACAGGCACTAGGGCATAGAAATCCATCTTGCCCTACTGGAAAGTTAGGGGGGAGGGCTGAGGAGCATATAAGAAAGAACAGATTGAGGGAAGGAATATTCAGTAGGCTTCCTATTTTGGGGTGGGGGTAGGGGAAAGACGGTGAGAAAAAGTATAACTCAAAATTTTGTGGAAATGAATATCGAAAACTAAAAATAAATTAATTCAGATAAAAATAATTTAAAGATATTTTCTATTTTTCATCCATCTCATGTTTTCATCCTAATTTATCTTTAAATGTCTTTGGAATGACCTTATTGGTTGAGGTTTGTTGTCAAGCTTGACAAATGTTTTTCCCTTTCACTTCTTGCTTTTATGGGATAGTGCTTTTCATAATTCTCCCTCATCCTCTCCATTTTACAAACAAATTTGTATTCTAATGTAATGTTTCCTTAAGCTGCTATATTACCCAGCTGGACAAGGAAATAAGTCTGCCATTTACCATCTAAGGAGTTTTTTGTGAGGTTTTTTTGTTTTTTGTAGGTTCTTTTGTTTTCTTCATTATGGCAATTAATTTATATTAGCTAAACCTCAGTATGAAATTGTTATAACTGAAATTTATGGCCAATGGTCCATTCATTTCCCTTTTTTAGTATCAACAACTAATTTAAATAGATCAGATGAATGCTTCTTCCACTATCTCTACATCTTTTTTTTCTGATTTTTATTTATTTTTATTGTGTTAATTTTTATCTTTTCTCCTAACCAGTTGATGGTATGATTATACACAGACAAATGTGTAATGACTCTCACATTAATAATGAGTCATTTTTAAATTATTAAAATATGCTCTATTTCATTCTTTCTTCATTTGTTGCTCACTATGTTTAACACCTTCTTATGCCTTTCTTAAAGAAAATATGAATAATGTATAGACTTGAGGCTTCTGTGTAACCTGTGATTTTTTTGTTTTTTACATCTCTCATTTCTTACTCCTGAACCATATCTTTCAAATTACTTTTCATCGTACTCCCCTACATGAATCTTAGCACTGATGTTACAAAGTACATGAAGATTTCATTTAGGCGTCTTATTAAATTCTCATTAGAATTTATCTACATCTTCTTCCTTGACAATACATGTTGACATGTGTGTGTGTGTAATACATTGTAAATAATTTTTTAGAAATAAATAACTATGATTGAAATGAATAAATATTCTATGCTAGATTGTTTCTCATGCCTTTTGGGACACAATGAATCCAATTCTGCCAACTCCTTTTTTCTATCTTTCCAGCGAGAATCTGTGTGCCACCTTTCTATTTAGCTCCAACTTTTTTTTGCATTGAGAATTTCTTTTATAAGGAAAATGTCAAAAATAATCCAATCATTTCCTCCTTTATAATATTGTACAAAACTACATGTTTGTAGTACCAAAATGGCATAAAAACTCAATGAAGGTTGTTAGGATCTTTTGTACTGTCTCACACCCTGCCTCCCTTACTACAGAAACAGAAAGGACTGACTTAGAACTGTACTATGATTTGCATCTTTTTTTGTTTCATATGTTTGAAACAACAGTTATTCACATTTCTCTAATATTAAAAAATTATAAAAACATTGCATTGAATAACAGTAGGTATAAAACGTAAGGGGCCCTTTTGGAATTAAAAATACTAAGAACATGATGAATAGGTATCATTGATAATATTAATAGACCCAGAAAATCTGTTGAAAAAATTTAACACTCATTGTCATTTTGTTTTGTTTTGAGATTCTCGGAAGCATAGGAATTAAAGGACCTTTCATTAAAATGGTAAACTATTAAAAATCAAAACCTTGCATCATCTACAACAGATAAACAACAGAAACCCTTCCAAAATGATCAGGAATGAGGTGGAGATGTCCACTCTCAACAGTATTATTTAATACAGTTCTAAAACTGCTAGTTGGAAAGCTGGGTCATGCAGTGAATAGAGGCCTAAGCCTAGAATCAGGAGAGCTCATCTTCCTGAGTTCAAATCTGGTCTCAGATACTTACTGGCTTTGTGATTCTGGGCAAACTTATTTGCCTGCATTTCTTTATCTGTAAAATGATCTACAGAAGGAAATGCCAAACCACTCCAGTTTCTTTGCCAAGAAAACCTCAAATGGGGTCACAAAGAGTTGGACATGACTGAAACAACTGAACTACAAAAACAGAACTGCTAGTTACAGAAATAAAATGATAAGGAAAATTGAGGAAATAGCATAGGTAAATGAGAAACAATATCATTACTATTTGTAGGTGAATCATAAACCTTAGGGAACCTTAAAAACTCAATTAAAATTCATCGAAATTATATCAGCAAATAATATGATATGACATACCTACAATTTTTATCAATTTTTTCTTTCAATTTCTTTTGTAAATAATATTTTAATTTTTCCCAATTGCACATAAAACTATTTTTACATTGATTTTTTCCCTTTAATTTTGAGTTCTGAATTCTTTCCCTTCCACTTGCCTTTTCCCCCCTCCCACAGGTGAAAAGCAATTTGATATAGATTATTCAAGTGCAATCATGCAAAACATATTTCCACATTACTCATGTTGGGAAAGAAAACAGATGCCAAAAAAAAGTTTCTAAAAAACAGTATGCTTTGATCTGTATTCCGATTCCATCAGTTCTTTCTCTGGAGGTGGATAGCATTTTTCATCATGAATCCTTTGGAATTGACTTGGATGACTGAATTGCAGAGAAGAGTTAAGTATTAGTTGCCAAATCTAACACAGTCATCGTTCTTAATATAGCATTTGAAATTATTGACCATCTTTTCTTTATGGATACTCTCATTACTTGGGATAACATTGTTCTCCCTAAAATACCCTCCTGACTGTCTGACTGCTCCTTCTCAGTCTCCTCTGTTGAATCATCATCTAGGCCATACCCATTAATTGTAACTGTGACCCCAAACTCTCTTCAGTATTTTATTCTTTTCTCTCTCTCTTTCTCTCTCTGTCTCCCTATCTCTCTCTGCTGTTCTCCTCTCTCTCTCTCTCTCTCTCTCTCTCTCTCTCTCTCTCTCTCTCTCTCTCTGTGTCTCTCTCTATATGTGTATATGTATATATATGCATAAGTATATACACATACATATACTCATATACGTATATATACATGTATATATGTTCTCTCACTTAAAGACCTCATTAACTCCTATAAGATTATTTCTGATTTCTGTACAGATGACTCAGATTTTATATCCAGCTCTAGTCTCTCTCTTCAGTTTCTGCTGTATATCCCCAACTTCCTATTGTGCCTTTTTGACTGGATGGCATATAGATATATCATACTCAATGTGGCTGAAAGGGTACTTATCTCCCCTTCCCAAAGTTACTCATTTTAGAACATCTCTATTACTGCTGGAGGCAGCACTATCTTTACAAACCTACATGTTCACAAACCAGTACGTCATGCTCTATGCCTCCTTGTCATTAATACTACATGTATAATCAGTTGCCAAATCTTGCTACTTTTCCTTTTATAGCACTTCTCATACTTAATCTCTTTACTCTGATCACATATCTACTACCTAAGTCCAGACTCTCATCATTTTTTACCTGGAATAAGGCAATAAGCTTCTACTTGATCTGACTGACTTGTCTCTCTCAATTCTATTTTATCCTCCACCCAATTACCAAAGATGTTTTTTCATGCCTCAATTCAGTGAACTCAAGTCACTCCATATTATCTATAGGATATTAACTATTCTTTTTGACACTTAAAGCTCTTCCCAACTTCATCCCATCTTATCTTTCCTGTCTTGTTATATATTATTCCCCTTTGATGCTCTCTACACTCTAACCAATCTAGTCTTCTTGTTCTTCTTCACTAAATATCCTCCATCTCCTTTCTTCATACATAAACATGTCCCCCGTGCTAAGAACACATTCCCTCATCACTTTCCTTAGATTCCTTATTTTTCTTATTTATTGATTGATTGGAGAGGTGGAGTCTATAGTACAGAATACTTAATATGCTGATGAAAACGTTTTTGTATTGGAGAAAGCTGCTGATTGTTTTTTCTCCCTTTATAATTTTTGTTAGAAAGGATATTAGAACCGCTGTGTAGGTAAGGAGAGAAGAAATAAATTTAAAAACTAATTTTATGTAAAAATAAAAGGTAAAAATAAATATTAGAATACATATTTTTAATGAAGATACAATATTCTGTGATAATTAGATCAAGAAAAAAACTTCCAGTAATATTTACTTTGGCATGATATCCCAGTAAGGCATGATACCATACGTTTTTAAGAACTAGTGTGTTTTTATGACCTACAATCATTGACCATTCAAGAAAAGTTAGACTGCGGAAAAGAAAAACATGAAGGAAGAAGCCATCTTTTCTCCTTTTTCATTTCTAGGAGAAGCTCTTTGGGTTGAAAAAAAATAAGGTGCATTAGAAAATGCATGGCACCTGGAGTCAGGAAGCCTGGTTTAAGTTCTAACTCTGATACACACTAGCTGTGTGATCATGGGCAAAATATTTGGTTTTTCTTCCCCTCAGTTTCCTTACCTGTGGAGTCGGGATACTGATATTTGAGCTAATTACTTCAGAGAGTAGTTTAGAGGATGATATTTTATAAATCTTGAAAAACTCTTTAAACATCTACTGTTATTATCAAATAGTATCAAGAGCTATTGATGCTTTAAATATTATTCACTTGCTGGTTTATTATATATTTTAGTGAACTACAAAATCATCCAGAAACTCAAAGCAGCATCTGAATTAAAGCCGTAAGTATTTCAAATAAGCATCCTCAACTTTGAAATAAAAGTAAAATTATCTCTGGTGTAATTGTTGTCACCTAGCAACCGGTTAAGTCTTAATATCTAAGGATACTGAGTAACATTCATATGCCATCTTACTTGCATGAAAGGTATTGACCATGATATTTCCTTGATGAAGAAACTGAACTGAGGAAAAGTCATGGTTCTGAAAGCAATGCAAGGGCCCCTGAAAAATGATTTCATTAAATTAAAACAGCAGTTCATTTCTAGGAAAAATGGGATTACATGAGTTCATATGAGCCATTTCAATTTCAAGGTGTATTGTAAAATATTTACACACCTTGAAAATTCATTACAAGAGACATGAAGACAGCTACATGGATTAATAAAGAATTTTTCAGAATGACCATCCAGGTGTTGGAATTAGCCTTCAATTTGAACCTGTCTCCCACAGAAATGAAAATAGCATATGTTATTTTTCCCCTCACAGAAAGAATTAGCCAATTCTTCCTTGAGTCCTTGATGTGATGGCAAAATAAGTAAATACAGGCTACATTTCTACATTTAGGACTATAAATAGAATAGAATGGTTTTAGGAATAGATCATTTCTCATTTTTAATAATTCTGAACTTAAATATAGAACAAAATGATCATTTCCATATACAAGAAAAGGAATAAAAGGATTGTGCACAAACCCAGAAATCTGCATTATGTATAGCTTGCTTTTCTTTTTAAGTACACAATAAATTGAACATATAACTTTCAAAGCTGCATTTTTTGCCCATGTTTTCTTCTGGTCTTCCTTTCTCTTCTATGCATTTAAAATTATTCGAATACCTTTTTCAATTTTTATTTGATTTTGAGCAACTTAAAACTCTATCATCACTCCTTCAATCTCACCAATCTCTTTAAAAAAAAAAAAAGAAAAGACAGGCAGCTAGGTGATACAGAGAATAGAGCACCAGCCTTGGAGTCAGGAGGACCTGAGTTCAAATCTGAACTCAGACACTTACCACTTACTTACTAGCTGTGTGACCTTGGACAAATCACTTAACCCCAATTGCCCTGCCTTGCTCTCTCCAAAAAGACAAAAAGTAAAAAGATAGAAAGAAATCTCTTGCAAAAAAGATATGCACAGAAGATATCCCCACTTTGGCTGTGTCCAAAAATGCATGCCATATTCTTTATCTTGAGTCCATCACCATTCTATAAGAAGTTGGTCCTCTGTAATCGTGGTTGGTCATTCCATGGATCATAGTTCTTGAGCATTTATGTTATTTTTCTTTATCATTTTATTGTAACAATATAAATAGTTCTGCTGATTCTTCTCATTTCACACTTTATGAGTTAATTTGACTCTTCAATACTTTCTCTGAAAATGTACTTCTGAAAAATCTTTTTTTGTGGCATGTCTCTCTTTAGAAGACTAGGAGGATTAGATGTGGACATGAAGATTCCAAATAGAACTAACTGAAGTTATCCTTAAAATATTATGAATAATTCACCTTTTTCTGCAAAATTCTAAAGAATGGAAAATTCTATCAAAATGTTTTCTTGGTGGGAGGAGCCAAGATGGCAGCATAGAAGCAGCAAGGTCCTACAGCTCCCACACCACCACCCTAAACACACATAAAATATGAGCCCAGACAAAGTCTAGGAAAGTCTAGGACTCTCAGACTCACAAAAACTACAGAAAACACATTTCTTGCTGAAGGCAGCTCACCATCAGGGGCTCAGCACAGTGGCCAGGAGTGGAGACTGGCCCAGCCTGAAGCCAAAACCACTACAGACCTAAAAAAAATCAACCAATTGATTGACTGGCCAACATGAGGAAAAGGAAGCAAAATAAGAACAGCAATGAAACTCTAGAATCCTTTTTTATGGATAAAAAGGATCAAAGCATGGAACAGGAGGAAAACAACATAGTCAGAACTCCCACACCAAATGCTTCCAAGACACTTAAAGAATGCCTAGAAGCTATACATCAACTGAAAAATGAGTTCAAAAAACAAATAAGAGCAGTGGGGGGAAAATGGGAAGAGAAATGAGAATGATGCAAGAAAACCATGAAAAGAGAGTCAACAACCTGACTGAAGAAAAGAACACTTTAAAGAATAGATTAACTCAAATGGCAAAAGAGGCCCAGAAAGCCAATGAGGAGAAGAA
>JAQQSW010024887.1:0-10000 GCA_028646575.1 Pseudocheirus occidentalis | reverse complement strand
TTGAGAGTACCCAACCTTTCTCCTTCCTCAGTTACTCTCCCTCATGTATCCTACTCTCATTGCCCTGGTCAGACAATAATTTTCTGGTCAGACCAGGACTAAGGTAAAGCACCCTCTCCCACTCCATTCTTTCCACTATTTACAACCCCAGCAAGGCTCATGCATTAAAGATCTGACCAGAATATTATAACTAAAAAAATAAAAGAACAAAACCCAGCAACAAATATGGTGGGCGCATTATATGAAAGACTTGACAAGTGAAATTAAAAGCAAAATATATCTTTTCCTACTATAGATTACTTCTGAAGGGAAAGGCATTTGGCTTAGTTACTGCTTATTGGAATAGTAGGTTCCCTGCTCCACCCCCCAAACTATTTCCAAGTCTTAGTTTCTATTTTGTATCCTATAGTTTACTGGTTCTTAACTTGGAATCTCTAAGCTTTCTTTTCTATTATATTTCAATTTGGTTTCCTTGATAATTCTATAGATTTTATACATTTAAAAACAAACATCTGAGAAGGAATCTATAGGATTTACCAGACTGCCATAACTGAGAAAAAATTGAGAACACCTTTGCCTTCAGGTCATGCTAAAGCTCTTACTGGTAATGTGAGACCTGTCCTGGTCCCAGGAATCCAAAATGAGGAAGGCACTTTCCTATCTGGTCATTAACTATTGCTTCCCCAGGTTGCAATCCATTCTGTAGTGGCTTTCTAATCATTTCCTTCATCCCTTCTACAATTCTCTGGAAAGTTTACTTCCTTCGCCTCATGTACTACCTAATGTATTTCTTTGTATTTGGTTCGGTTTCTCTGAATCATGCTCACTAACCAGCTGTTAAGATTCACCCTACCCTTTGGTTAAACCATTGCTTCAAATTAACATTTTGACTTTGGCTCCTGAGTAGCTAAATGACCTGGAGAAAAGGCACCCTGGAGCAGCAGTCCTGATTTATGCTAGTGGCCTAAGACAAAAGCAGACTGCCTGTCTCTTCCTATTTCAGAGGCTGTGCTACTTACATGTGTTGTCTTTCTCTCCTTGAAGGCAAAGAATATTTTACTTTTTTTTATCCTTTTATCAACGCTGTTTAATATGTTCTTATTGACAAATCAAATGCTCTCCACTTTAAGTAACAATCCATATCCAGACACAGTCAACTACCATACTCCTTTTTGATTTAGAGCATTCTGATCAGATACATTTGTATGATATTTGCAGGTTTAATTTATAATATAATCTCTTACATTGGGAAGGAAGGAAAAAAGCGCTAAACTAGAGCTTACTATATGTTGGAGCCTTGAGTAAGCATTGGGGATACAATACAAGCAAACACAGACACAGACACAGGCACACACTCACGTGCTCACACGCACAGACACATACACACACACACAGTCCCTGCCCTCAAAGAGTTTGCTTTATAATGGGGAAAGGTGACATCCAAGAGATAACCGATGGTAGGAGGGGAGGCAGCAGAGAATAAAGGAACCCAAAATAGGGGTATTGAAGTCTATAAAGTTAAGAGGGCAGCTAGCTGGTGCAGTGGATAAAGTGCCAAGTCTGAAGCCAAGAAGAGTTAAAGTCTGGCCTTGGACACTTACTAGCTGTAGGACCTTAGGCAAGTCACTTAACTCTGTTTACGTCAGTTTTCTTACCAGTAAAATGAACTGGATAAGGAAATAGCAAACTACTCCAGTGTCTTTCCCCACAAAATCCCAAATGGGGTCACAAAGAATCAGATGTGACTAAAACTTCTGAACACCAACAACTGAACAAAGGAGATGAGAAGGGAATTGAAGCCTGGACAACTGGACCACTCTAACAAATGAAAACCCTAGGAAGAACTTGATAAAGGGAGAAGAGGGATGGTCACATTAAAGGATAGTACAGGTGTAATTATAATGGAATTTAAAGATCCCCCTGTATTGGCTTGGTTTTTGGCTTCAATGTTAAAACCCAGATCTTGTGAATCACATTTGTGGGATGGACTTGTTGATGTGAAGAGAGAGGTCTGAACTGGGAGGAGCTGGTGTGGTGGATTTAGAGACAGGCCCAATCAGAGGAGGCCAGAAGAACTTTGGGGAGCAGCATCATGGAGGCAGAGAAAGAGAGGAGAATTTCTGGGAGTCAGAGATGCTGAGAGAGATTGTTGGGGGCCAGTTAGAGCTGCCACCTGGAGCTGCTAAGAATTGAGGACGCATAATTGTAGTGCTGGTATTCTGTCTGTTTTGGTGTTGTTTTGCTAGATTTGTATGCTGGTGAAGGACAGTGCTGTTGTTGCAGAGGTCCTGGAAACTTGTTGTTGGTTCAGAAGCCCTGAAGAAGGATTTTCTTGTTGTATGTTTACAGAAATCCTGGTCTTGCTAATGTTTCAGGGCTTCTAAGATTGTTCTGCAGGCAGAGAATGAATTGATGAGGACACTAGCAAGCCACTCTTGTGACTTTTCGAGCTTTGTTTCCCAAAGAACAGAGATTGCAGAGAACTTGCCTCATATCAAGATGAAGAAAAGACCACTCTTTGGCCATTAAATGCTGTGATGGTATATTAACCTTGTTGTAGCTTAGGGGTAGATGACCTTTGTGCTTTCCACTGCCCCTTTTGAGAAAGTGTTTGGCATTAACTGGTGTTAACTCTAATTCAGGTGCGATCCATGGGTGGAGCACTTTGATTTTTTGTGCTCTGTGATTGACCAAATGAGTGTACTTTGTTTATGATTGGAAACTAATCTCCATTTGAGAAGAGCGACTTTGTGATTGACTAAATGAATGTACTGTCCAGGTGTGGATTAGTACTTGGACCTCAGTATTTTGTGACTGCATTGAGGACTTACTAAATTATTGAATTACACATGGTGAATGCTGTATTTTGATTTTCTTTTTTCTGTGAATGTGTTCCCTTATTTTGTCACTGAATAAAGGGAGAGTTACTATGCTGGTATTCCAGACCTTGGAAGTAGCCTTTGTTTCGAGTTATACCAGGTAAGAAGGGGACAGGAATAGTTAAATCTTTCAGCTTATACAGGTGCTAGATGCAAAGGAACTTCAATGATGAGACAGCAGCTGAGAAGTGATTTTTTTTTCTGTAAAGTCTGGAGCAGGACAGGCAGGGTAATGAAGAGAAACCACATTAAAGAAAACCCTTGGAGCCCTATAAGCATTATTACAACTTCAATTATTAGTAACTCATAGCATTTCTAGGTCATAATATCTCATATAATAAGAAGATCTTCCCTTAACAAATACACATCATGCTGATACTGACCACACTATGACTATGCTTTTAAAGCCAGAACTTCGCTGTTTGGATTGGAAAAGACAATGGACAAAAAAATAGGGACAATTTGTACCCCCTTTGGAATCAATCAGTTATTCAATATTTTAAGAATATTTTTTATGTAATAAACATAGTGCTACTTGCTAGAGATGCCAATATGAAAGTTATGACCTTTAGGAAATGTGTCAATTAGTCAATTAACAAACAAACATTTCTTAAATGTGGAACAAAGTATTATTTAGGATGCTGGGAGGTGGGGACACAAAGAAAAAAGGTGAAAATAGTCTCTGACCAGAGAAATTGCCAGTCTAGCTTATATTCTATTAGGATATTTACAACATACACATATGTAAATGCATGAGATACAAAATAAATACCTCAGTTTGCTTATTTGAGTGAGGGGTCCCATTAATAACTAGGGGAGTCAACTTGGCATCTCTGTTAAGGATGAGTTTGCAAAGACAGCAACCTGAATAGGCAGTACAATAGGAGGCCATTTCAAAAATCTAGAGAAAAGGGGCATGAGAACCTAGACTAGGGTAGTTGCAGTGTTAGTGGAGAGAGGAAGGACTGGTTGTGAGGTATGTTGAAGAAGTAGAAACAATTTTTTATAAGTGGGAACCAAAATTAAAGTCATCAAAAGCACAATGAGATCCCTTCTTCTCAGCATTCTCCCCTTCAAAGTACTGATTTTACTTTATTTTATTTTTTTGGATTTTTAAAGAAAGTAGCAATTATGATGGGAAACTTTGGACACAAACATCCTCTTCCTTACTGCTTCATTTTAAACTAAAAAATGTGAACTATAGGATCCTACGTATAAAGCTGGGAGATCAGGGGCAGATTAGTCCATTGCTTATTTCACTCCACAAACATTACCCTAACTTCAAAAAGTGCAGCGCTATTAAATGGAAGCAGCAAATACTTCTCTTTTTCTTTATTAACTTGGGAACATAAAAAGAGAACATTGATTTCTTATTGTCCAGAACACAATGCACAACAGAATCAGTAACCCTAAAACTAAAAAGCAAACAGTGAGTTTGCAGGGCCTGACAATGATTCACTAGATAATGACAGGAAATCCTCTAAGCACAGGGCAATGTCTGGATTTCAGACTTAAGGCATGACCACGTCTATGTAATTAGCTCTTCTGTCGCTTCGCCACTTTCTCCGTTCCAGTTTGTTTTGTTTGTTGTCATAACTTCTTTTTAATAATATTTTTTATTAAAAATAGAAATTAGATTTAGAGACAATTTCAAAAAATGGTTGGGGTTTACTAAATGCTTTTGGCTTACAGAGTAGCAAGTTCTGCTGGCATCACTGGCAAATATCAATGGATCTGTCCACTGGTCTCACACATTATCACATACAAGTTATCATTCAGACATTTTCATGCTCTCCAGCATATTGCCTCTCCATCTCTCTTAGTCTCATGTTCTTTGTGTCTTTGTATATATCTTTCTTTCATCTTCCTTCTCTCATTTTTATTTTGAACAACTGCGCAATGTAGTGGGTAGAGGTGTGGATTTGAAGACAGCAAGATCTGAGTTCAAATGCTGTCTGAGATACTTCCTCGTTATCTGATTCTGGGTAAATCACTCTGTTGGCCTCAGTTCCCTTTTCTGTAAAATGAAGATAGAAACAACACTTACAGGCTTGGAATGAGGATCAAAATATGTAAAACACTTTGTGAATCTTAAAGCATGATGCAAATATATTATACTTGTATTCTGCACCTCAAAGTACACAGCTCTGACCACTACTATGTTCTGTAAAGTCAGTGGATGGAGTTTGTCTATGGATGGGCAGGCTATACCAACCTACAAGTTTATATTCTTTTTGCCTTCCATTGATATCCATTATTTTTCCATTCCCAGAATCTTGCACAAAAAACTGTGGAACAAAACATTGCCTTTGACTGATCTATGAGACCCTTCTAAGTAATATAGAGGAAAAAGAGTAGGAGAGACTTTTAAAAAGAGAATATTATGTGGCACAAAGAGATAATAGCCTGCTGACTCAAGGAAACAGTGTGACCCCCTACTTTAATCATTCTTGGGCATGGGTGTTTGTAGGGCATGTTGCTTCATTCATGACTTTGAGTTCCATTCACTTCAGTGACTCAGATGTGTCTATATGAGACAAGGTAAAAGTAATATACTTAATGTTCCTCCTTTGTTTCTTGGTCCTCCTGCTTTTTCTTCTCTATTTTCTTATATAGGAGCTAAGGTGTGCCAAGAAGTCAGGCTAAAATCATAATATTGAGTTATGTGTCACTATGATACTGTAGAACAGTTGCAATATTGAAGTTTTTGTTTATTAAGGTTTTTAATATGATGATTGTGATTTTATTTTTGTAATCATAAAATGTCAATGAGGTTTCATCTGTCCACTTGACTCTTAAATCTTAACCAACATAGTTAATTAGTAATCACTATAATTTTCAAAGCAGAGTCGATAAATAACCACATTGGCCTGGCAAAACTTCTTTAGAACATGACCCAGAATTACTTGGTTTTTTTTTCTGAACTAAGACTAAATGATCTCTAAAATCCCTTCTTAACCAGTGTCCTGCCCAATGCTTATCCATGACCCCCAGATAAAACCAAACTCTCAAATGGAAAACAAAAAGCAAATGAAAATCCATGTCTTTGTCAGTTTCGTTTTAATTTTTAATTTTGATTTCATTTCATCTGCTGAAGAAACTAACTTCTAGTGTTACTACATTAATAACTAAATTATAAAAAAATGGACTTGAGATATTTGAGCAATAGCTCTAGCTAAGAGACTTGAACACTTTAGCTTAGGTTCTTTGGGAAGCCTTCTCTATCCCTTTTCTTCTCTCTTCCAGAAAGTCATTCTATACAATATTTTTTAAATGAGAAAAGAAACCCAGCATATCCAATCAACATACAGGAAAAACAAAAGACAAAAATATATGCAAAATTCTACAACCATAGGGCCAAGTGGATCTAGGAAGTTACATATTGACTTAGAAAGCCACATATATATTAAGAAGCTCTTCTTTTCTCTGAAAAAAATGTTAAAACTATTAGATAATTTGATTTAAAAAACAGAAAAATCATGTTACTTGTATCAAAATGAAACTTCACAAACGATGGAGAACAAAAAGATATTAGAAACTATTCAGTTCAATTATGTGCCAATGAAATCCACAACTTACATTGCTTAAATGAGTAGATAAAAATATAGAATAACCAAATTAACAGGACAAATTACAAAGAGTTTAGACAACCAAGTCTCAAAGAAAGAAATTGAATAACTTAACTTCAAGATAATAAAATGAATAAATTAATTTCAAAAGAAAAAGATGCAGGACCAGATTGATTCACATGTCAATTCTAAGATTAATTAATTCTGATTTTTTTCTTAAAGTGCTTACAACAATAGCAAAACAAAAGGCCCCATGAAAATATTTCTACAACAGAGATGTGAACTTGATATATAAGTCAAGGAAAGACAAACCAGAAAAAGAAAACTATAGACTAATGTCTTCTATCAATATTGATACAAAAAATATTAAAGTATTAGCAAGAAAACTAAAGCAACATATTTCAAAGACTAGGTGCTTTGACTAAGTTTTATTTCTAGAAGGAATACAGAGTTGGTTTAACTTTAGGAAATCTATAAATCTTAATATTAATAACAAAATCAACAAAAAGTCATATGATTATCAATAAATGCAATAACAATTTGGAAAAAAATACAGCACCCATTGCTGTCAAAAAGACAAGAAAATGTAGTAACACCTTTCATTAAAATAATGCATGGTCTATATCTAAGACCAAAAGTTAGCAGTATTTTACTGGAAATAATCTAGAATCACTTTCAATAAAATGAAAGGCAAATAAGGATGCACCACTTCTTTTGGCATAGTACTAGAAGCAGCTAGGTGGTACAGTCTGTACAATATTGGGCCTAGAATCAGGAAGACAGGATTTCAAATCTGGCCTCAGATGTTAATTAACTGTGTGATACTGGGCATAGGACTTATTCACTGTCTTTCTCAGTTTCCTCTCTTGTAAAATGGGCATAGTAACAGCACCAATCTCACAGGGTTGTTGTCAGAATAAAATGAGCTAATAATTGCAAAGCCCTCAGCACAACATCTGACACATAGTAAGTGTTACATAAATATTAACTGTCAGCTATTATTACTTTAATGTTGGAAAAATCAGTAAGATAAGAAAAATTAATTTAGGGAATATGTATAGGTAAAGAAGAAACACATTTTTCACTTTTTGCAGATATATCATGGGATAATTAAAGAACCATAAGATTTAAGTAAAATTAATTAAAACAATAACTTCAGCAAACTTGTAGGATATATTTTGAATCTTCATAAATTAATAAGCATGCCTGTAGAATAGCAGAAAAAAAAACAGCAAGGGATATAGAGGAATTCCATTTAAAACAGCTCTGCAATGTATAAAATACTTTGAAGTCTACCAAACCAAGATACAAATACTACATAAATATGACAGCAATCCACTATTAACAAAAATACAGAGCTAAACAATTGGGAAAGCATTAAGTGTTTCTTGTACTGCAGAGTCAATCTAATAAATGACAGTTTTACTTAAATTAATTTATTTATATAGAATCATATAAAAATAAAATGAAATTCATTTAGACAGAAATGTCAAGAATTGCAATGAAAATAATGGGGAAAATAGGGAGAAATGATAGGGACCTAGCAGTGTGAGATCTCAAATTATCCTATAATGCTATAATTGTCAAAATAATCTGGCATTGGTTACCAAATACAGAGACTAATTAGTGTAACAAAAGAAGATCACAGCATACAAAAGGAAGCAAATCTATAATGGTCAACAAACATAAAGTCTCAGTTACTAGAAAAAGGACTCACTATTTTATAAAAAATCACTGGGAAAAACTAGACAACATTAGAGAAGAATTTAATTTAGACTAACATAATAAGACCACACACAACATAAGACCAACTCTGAATGGATACATGACCAACATATAATATATCAAATCACAAAGAAATTAGAGAAACTTGGAAAATGATCTGTATCATATCTATGGAGAGAAGAATCATTCGTGAAGAAGCAAGGAATGGAGAGGATCACAGAAGATAATATATATTATTTCATTTTCATAAAATCAAAGAGGTTTTACATATGAAAGTTCAGTATACTTTAAAAATGCTTTGTTTCAGGATGGCTAGGTGGCTCAGTGAATAGACCACCGGCCCTGGAGTCAGGAGGACCTGAGCTCAAATCTGGCCTCAGACACTTAACAATTACTAGCCCTGTGACTTTGCGAAAGTCACTTAACCCCAATTGCCTTTCAAAAAAGCAAAAATAAAAAACAAAAAGCAAAAAAAAAGTCTCTTGTTTCATTTCCCCAAAGAGTTACATGCAATTTTGCTGTGTAGGTTATCCTAGGTTGTAAGCCCAGCTTTTTTTTTCTTCTTCCAGTATTCCATTTTCCAAACTCTCCGTTCCTTTTAAACATGAAAGTTGCTAAATCTTGTGTGCTTCTGACTTTGGCTTCATGAGATTTGAAACATGTCTTTGTGGCTGCTTGTAATGTTTTCTTCTTCACCTAGGAGTTCTGGAGTTTGGCTATGATATTCTTGGGAGTTTTAATTGTGGGATCTCTTTCTGGAGGTGATTAGTGAATTCTTTGGATTTCTATTTTATACTCAGGATCTAAGATATCAGGGTAGTTTTGCTTGTTGAATGAAGTATGATGTCTAGGCTCCTTTTTTGACCATGACTTTAAGGTAGCCCCATAATCCTTAAATTACCTCTCTTCTATTTTCCAGGTCAGTTGTTCTTCCAATGAAATAGTTCATATTTTCTTCTATTTTTTAGTCCTTTGAATTTAATCATTTCTTGATGCCCTATGTAGTTAACTTCCACTTGCCCAATTCTAATTTGAGGAATTATTTTCTTTAGTGAAGTTTTCCATTTGTCTAGTTCTCCCTTTTAAGGTGCTGATTTCTTCAGTATTCTTGGTGCCTCTTTTACCAAGCTGTTAACTCTCTTTTCATAGTTTTCTTGCATCACTCTCATTTCTTTCTCTAATTTTTCTCTGCTTCTATTATTTGAGTTTTTAAATCCTTGTTGAAATTTTCCCAGGATATTTTTGAATCTGCATCCAATTCATTTTTCTTTCTTTCTTAGAGGCTTTGCTTGTAGCTGTTTTTATATCAATATCTTCATCTGGGTTTGTATCTTGATCTTCCTGTTGCCATAGTGGCTTTTTATACTGAGGTTCTCTTTTATTGTCTGCTTATTTTTTCAGTCTATTTCTTGACTTTTAAATTTAACTTAAAATTGGTATTTGCTCCTGGGGTGGAAGAGGGGCACTATTTCCAGGGGGTTTGTAGGTTTTCAGTGCTTTCAAGGTGGTGTGATCCAAGGAAATGTGGTCGCTGCTCTCCTGACTTGTATTCTCGTGTTTACCCAACAGGGGATCTTGTTCCCCTGCAGCCACAAGTTAGTGCACTTCTTGACTGTGGAGCTGTGACCAGGTCTTCTGCACTTCTGCAGGCATGTGCTAGTGCTTATTTATGCCTTGGAATTAAAACTAGGGTACCTGTTCCTTTGTGAGTCACCATAAGCACTCTTCTTCACCTTTGAACTGTGACCAGGTCCCAATTCTCCCATAGAAGCAAGTGTTAGTGTGCTTCTTTGTCCTGGAACTGTGACAAGAACCCCTTATCTCCTG
>JAQQSW010024886.1:0-10000 GCA_028646575.1 Pseudocheirus occidentalis | reverse complement strand
CTGTCTTGTGGAGAGTTTTGGAGCTTGAAAATCTGTTTAGCGTCCCATTTTATGAGTTTTTTAGCGTGTTTGTGTGGGAGCTGCGGTGCTTTGCTGCTTCTACGCCGCCATCTTGGCTCCGCCCCCTATTTCTTTTATTTTTCAGCACTTACTTTTTGAGTTTTATTTTGGAACTCAAGATTTTGAATTCCAAATTTTTTTCTCCCTCCTTTTCCTCCTTAGGATAGCAAATAATTTGATAAAGGCTATACATGTAAAATCATATTAAACATATTTCCACATTAGTTATGTTATGAAAGAAGAATCAGAACAAAAGGGAAAAACAATGAGGAAAGAAAAAAAGAGAACATGAAAATAGTGTGCTTCCATTTGCATTCAGACCCCATAGTTCTTTGCCTGGTTATGGATAGCATTTTTCATCATCAGTCTTAGAATTGTCTTAGGTCATTGTATTGCTGAGAAGAGCTAAGTCTGTCAAAGTTGATCATTGCACGATGTTGCTGTTTCCGTGTACAGTGTTTTCTTGGTTCTACTAACTTCACTCAGTATCAGTTTATGTAAATCTATCCAGATTGTTTCTGAAATCCACTTGCTCATCATTTCTTTTTTTAAAAGTAATTTATTAATTTTTCGTTTTCAACACTCACTTCCATAAAATTTTGAGTTTAAATTAAAAAAAAAATTTTTTTTTGCAGGGGGGAAGGCAGGGTAATTGGGGTTAAGTGACTTGCCCGAGGTCATGCGGCTAGTAAGTGTTAAGTGTGTGAGGCCAGATTTGAACTCAAGTCCTCCTGACTCCAGGACACTCTATTCCCTGTGCCACCTAGCTGACCCAGGTTTGAAATTTTAAAGGGGTCAATAGTCTTTTAAAAATTACATTCACTAGTTTAGGGGAAAAGTCAGCACCCTGAACTTAAGAGAAAATACAAGCAGAGAAATAAAGACCAATAGACAGAACTTTGGATGCCTGAATCAAAGCAATACTGCTATATACATTATATACAATGCATTGAGAGAGCCTTTATATCTATCTGAACAGTTGAAGAGCTCTGAACATATGACCACTCAGAATCTTGACCAAGGAATCACAAGATCCTTCTCATAAGCAAGCCCCAAAAGCAAAATACCAACTCAGAATATACATATGTATATACACATACTTCTCAGAGCCAAAAGGGTTGTACCTTGTGACTCAGTGCCTAATTAGAAATTAGCAAAAGATGCGAAAGCCTTCCTACAAGCAAGCTTCCTCTAAGCAAGCTTCTCTTCCCCAATAGGCTCCGTGATTCAGTATATTTCACATAGGCCTATTAATGGTCTGGGAAGATCTTATCCCATTAACATTACAGGCTTCAGGTACTGCTAGCTTGTTCACTGTGCTGGGGTGGCCTGGCATAGTTGCACCCATTGTTGCCTGGTTTCCCAGACTGGCAACTTGCCTTCTGCACTGGGGCTGGAGGTCTCACAGATGACCTGCTGAGCCAGGAGTGACGAGCTTCAGTTGCTGATCCGTGTTGTAGCTAAAAACCTTCCCCTTGCTTGCCCAGACGCCATCAGCTCTAGGCTGTGCTCCATGTTTACCAAAGTAAGACAGATTTTTCCTGAAGTCCTTCTAAGTTATCTTAACTGGAAAGTTGTTTTGCTCCATCTTTTTGTAAGGTTTTGTCACTCCACCTCCTAGTCCAGTATTCTTTGTTTTGGTTTTTTTTGTTTGGTTTTTTTTTTTGGAGGGCAGTTGGGGTTAAGTGACTTGCCCAAGATTATACAGCTAGTTTTTTTTTGTGTTACATGTCTGAGGCTAGATTTGAACTCAGATACTCCTGACTCCAGGGTCGGTGCTCTATTCACTGCGCCACCTAGCCACCCCCATAGTCCAGTATTCTTAAATGATATCTCTATCCATTTTCCAGGTTAGCTGTTTTTCCTATAAGGTATTTCACTTTTTCTTCTATTTTTTCATTCTCTTGACTTTGTTTTATTGTTTCTTGATGTCTCATGGAATCTTTAGCTTCTATTTGATAAATTATAACGTTTATGGAGTTATTTTCATCAATGAGATTTTGTACCTGTTTGCCATTAACTGATTTTTAAGGATTTTCTTTCTTCAGTTGTTTTGAGCCTCTTTTACTAAACTATTAATTTTCTTTTCAGGGGCGGCTAGGTGGCACAGTGAATAGAGCACTGGCCCTGGAGTCAGGAGTACCTGAGTTCAAATCCGGCCTCAGACACTTAACACAAAAAACTAGCTGTGTGACCTTGGGCAAGTCACTTAACCCCAACTGCCCTCCAAAAAGCAAAAAAAAAAATTTTCTTTTCATTGTTTTCTTGCATTATACTCATTTTTCTGTTTTTCCTCTGCTTCTCTCATTTGATTTTTTTTTTAAATTGGGGATTTGTTATGGGTTTGTTTTTTTTAATCTTGCTTTTTCTCCCCCGTTTCTCTTTAGCTCTTCTAAAAATTCTTATTGGGCTTCTGCCTAAACTGTATTTTTCTTTTAAGGCTTTGCTTGTAGATGTTTTTAAGTCATTGTCATCTACATTTATATAATTCCTTATCACCATAGTCTTTTTTATGATTAGGTTTTTTCTGTTTGTTTGCTCTTTTTTCCCCAGTCTATTTCTTGACTTTGGACTTTATTTAGAGTTGTATACTGATTACTTCTGGGGGTTATGAGGAATGTCTGGTCTGTGCTGTTCTTTATGAGCGTCTATTGCTTTCACAAATTAGTGGATTTAAATTTTTGGTGCTTCCAAAATGATGTGATTTGGAAAGAGGTCTTCTGCAGGTAGCACTCCTGCTCAATAGTGTCTACAAACTCTTTCTTCCCTTGAACTGCAAACCAGTACTGGATAATGGGAAACAGAGTCACCAGGTGGCTCCAAATCCTATTCTCAGTGCTAGCACAAAGGTCCCCTGGGATCTCTTTCTGACCAGATGTGCAGTTCCCTTAACATTTCAAGGCACTTGGCTGCTCCTACTGGTGCTACTCCACAACTAGTGCTGCTTATGCCACATTATACTTTGCCCTGTTCTACTCCAGCTGTCTGCAGGCCTCCCTTTCCAAGTTAACCTGGTCTAGAGAAATGATTCAATGTGACTTATTGTTGTTTTTCCCTCCTAGAATTTGGCTTAACACATTTCTGAAGTTGTTAAGTTGTTGTAGGAGGTATATAGAGAAAGTTCAGCAAAGTGCTGAATTCACTTTACCATCTTTGCTTTGCCTCCCAGGTGTCTATTTCCTACAATATATAAGAGATCAAACCAATATCTTCTAGCGTGTAGGAAGGATTACTTTAAATACTAGGATAAATTATTCACTTTTTATAAAACTTTAGGTTCTAAGCAATATGGCTAACAATTTAATATTTCTGTTCTTTGCTCTCTTACAGTCCTCTGTTAGCTGTTTCATTTGCTACATGCTGTGCTGTTCCAGGAATTGCACTCCTAATTTGGGGGGTAAATCCACTCACAGGAGTTCTGGGTGCTTTCAACATTTTCCTGTACACCTGCTGTTATACACCTATGAAAAGGATTAGTATTGTCAATACGTGGGTTGGAGCCCTTGTTGGAGCCATTCCACCAGTCATGGGTTGGACTGCAGCTACTGGTAGCCTTGATGCTGGTGAGTAGCTGGTAACATAAAATCTTCTTTCTCTCAATGGACAATTGAAACAGATGCCAAGAAAGTATGTTTCTATATTTTCCCTAACACTGAACAATTGTTTTTATGTTCCTCTATATTCATTACCAATGTTATTAACAGATGTGCCGCTGAAACACTTTAAAGTACTAAAAATTTCAAACCATGAAGAAATTCTATATTTTCTGGTTCCATGCTATAGTCTGTCAGAGCAAATATGACACACATTTCCATTTTATGGGAGGAAAAGAGAAGTGAAGAAGAGTACTGCAGTAAGAGTACTGACTACAATATACAAAAACAAAAGAATGTAAAATTCCTAATCTAAACACAAACACTTGTGCTGACAAATTGGTGGTCAGAACCTTCCACTTAAAGAAGGAGGTTAGCCAGGAGCTATCCTTCATTTAACCTTACAGAATGGTTTTACTTTAATAACAAATCACCTTCTCTTCTCTTTGTTATACAGTTTGTTTTTCTCTCGTACAGATAAAAGAGGGTTTTTTTGTTGTTAGAAACTGAATTATTTTGATATTGCCACTTAAATTGTTGATACAATGTGCATCTAAAACACTGAGACATTTAGGAGACTTTGATCTGCCAGAGTTAAAAATTTGTAAATCAAACATACAGTTTTCAGGAAATAGTCATAATTCAATTACAAAGTGGCTCTTATTTGTAATAATCATTTAGAAGAAGGAAAGGGATTGTTGGACAACAGTTTTGCAAAGTATTTCAAGATGTTTGTACCACTTAACCATTCTCTATTTCTAATGGCCACATTTCTGAAGCTTTTCATAAAGTCACTTGCAGTAAGAAAAAGGATTGGTCTACCTTGAAAAATTTTAGTACCATAGATGTAGACCTGGAAGAGTCTTCAGAGACCCCTTCATCCAGCCTCCTTATTTTATAGATGAGGAGACTGAGAACTGGAGGATTTAAGTGACTTGCTCAACGTCACCTAAATTCCAAGTGTCAGAGGGATTATTTACTTCTATTCTAACTTTTCCTCCCTCATAAGACGGCTGATGTCTTTGCTCAAACAAAGTTTGACTTGTTCACATATTATATACACAATATTTTTGATAGAACATTTTTTGTTTGTTTTCATTTTTTTTATATAGTTTTCTCCATAGATGAGGCTCATCCATCTATCTTTTTTTGTGTGACCTCCCTGTGTAGCTTTTCTCATTGCCTCATCTAAAAGTATTCACTCCTTTCTTGAATTTGCTTAGACAAATTGACTCACCCTCTCTTGGGTTCCCTTTTATATTCTTCCTTGTATGAGTGTGTCAGTATGTGTGTGTGCATGTATGGACCACAAAGTAAAAAGACTATCAAAAATGGCATCTGATCTATTACTATTAACATAGTTTATTGTTTCTGTGATTTTTTTTTCTTCCTCTTATCTTTCAGGATGTTGTTCCTTAATCTTTTCCTTTAAACACTTAGATGCTGTATCATTTGGGGTGTGGGTGTGTGTGTGTGTGTGTGTGTGTGTGTAAATATTAAGGATTTATATCATTTTTTATACATGATCCTTTTAATTGTAATGGAGTTTCCATCTTTTTTTGTGCTCTCTTTATTAATTACTATTTTCGTGGTGTTTTTGTTTATAGACTGTTTAATAGTTATACCTTTTTACATTTACTTTTTTTTTGTGCCCAAATGTGTAATTAGTTTCATAATTTTGTGTAGATACAATGTGATGCTGATAAACATTCTGCAATAACCCCTTTGGAAGATGCCATAAGCCTTCCTTAAAAAATTAAGTTTTGGGGGCAGCTAGGTGGCACAGTGACTAGAACACCGACCCTGGAGTCTCAAGGACCTGAGTTCAAATCCACCCTCAAACATGGAACACTTACTAGCTGTGTGACCTTGGGCAAGTCACTTAACCCCAATTGCCCTGCCTTTCCCCCTCCAAAAAGCAGAATAATAATAATTTTAAAAAGTTTTTAAAATCAATTTGTTCACCTTGTTTATGTTTTATTAGTTTCTTGTTAGATTTATTTAGCTATGAAAAAGGAACATTAAAGCATTTATTACTACCTATCTTTTTTCAATTCAGTTAGATTTTCCTCTAGTATCATAACCTTCATTATACTTTATTGTATATTAAATATATATATATATAAAATATAAATAACATTATTTATACATATATATCAAATAGATATATTATATACAATATAATCATATTATTTAACACAGTCTAGTTCCTCCTTTTTGTCTCTCTGAACATTCTCAATTTTTATTATTTACTTATTTGATATAAGCCTAACTCCTGCCCAAAACATAAAAATTTCATTCTAACCGTCTCCTTTGTTTGGTGTGTCTTTATTTTATAAGTTTTTTGTATGCAGCACATTGTTAGGATTTATTTTCTTGTCTCTTCCACTATATCCTTTCATTTTATTGTGTTGTTCAACCCATTCACTTTTTTGTTTTGTTTTATTTTTTTGTTTTTTGCTTTTTTTTTTTTTTGGAGGGCAGTTGGGGTTAAGTGACTTGCCCAAGGTCACACAGCTAGTTTTTTTGTGTTAAGTGTCTGAGGCCGGATTTGAAATCAGGTACTCCTAACTCCAGGGCCGGTGCTCTATTCACTGCGCCACCTGGCCGCCCCTCAACCCATTCACTTTTAAGATTCTAATAGTTTTGTGTTTTCTTCATCTTATTTAATGTTTATGTGCTTCCTCCTTTTCCTTCCATTTGAAAGTCAAAACTTGACCCAAGATGAGTTTTGTGAACACAAATTGGATTCCAGTAACCTCACGCAGACTCCCTGTCTCTCCTCAACACGGATCCTTTTTTTTTTTATCTGAAATACAGTCCTGAAAAGCTCAACTATTGCTCAGAAAAGGAGTACCCACTTCTTTCAAAGGAAAGCTTTTGCAAGACCCCCTTTCCTCCCTCCTCTGCTTCCAAGAGAATACACCTTAATAATCCCACCCAGAACTTTACCTCCTCTGGTAGGACTGAATTCCCACTTCTCTTCCACAGATTCCCTCCCAACAAACATCATTGCTTTTTCCATATTCTTATGAGTCTCTAGCAGAGCAAGAAAGTAAATAAACCTAACTTCCCTTACCTTCTGAATCCCAGGCGAAGCACCAGCACCTGTGACTGTTCTGTCTCTTATCTCACTTCTCCCTACCTAAGAGATTTCCTCTGTGTCTCTCTTTTTGTCTCTCTTATCTTGTCTTTTGTCTCTTTTTAATTTTTCTTATTTAAAATGTTTAAATATTGAATGCCCTTCTTAGCCTTGGTTTCTTTTGAAGAATGACTCATTTCTACATTTTATTGAAAAGGCAGTTTTTCCTTTGATAATTAATCTCATTTTTATGGTGTATTTATTATTTTAGTGTGCAGCCTTACTTTGTTTGCTTTTTGGAACATCATATTCCAGTCTCTTCTTTGATTTCTTCTAGAGGAAATTACTCCTTGGCTATTCAAATTTATTTTTCTTGACAGATGAATCTTTCTCTTAGCTGCCTACAACACTTACTGTTTGACAGGAATTCTCAAATTAAAAATTAAAAATTTCTTTTTTATTTTGACAAATAAGTTGTTGCCAGTGTGCCTAGGCTAGTATCAATTATTTCCTGCCCATGATATTTGGTCTTTTAATTTATCATGTTTCACTGGAACACTTGTAGTCTGTTGCTCTCTCAAAAATCAACAATGCTATTACATGGTGGGAGCAGAGATAGAGTTGAGACAGGGGTTCTGCTAGAAGCTTGCTATGTGAAAACTTCAGAAAAAGACAGCCACAGCTTGGTTTACCCCAATCTAGCATAATTCTGCTGGCTTGATTCTCCTTTCTCTCGCTTCATTACCACTTTTACCTCTTTATTTTACCTCTTCTAGCAATTTTTATTGGGCTTATATCCACTTTGCAATTTTTCTTTGAGTCTTTGCTTGTAGCTGTTTTTTACATCACTGTCTTATTTTGTGTTACAGATCTTCCTATCACTATAATAGCTTTTCATGGTCAGGTTCTTTTGTTGTTTGCTCATTTTTCTAGCCATTTATTGACTTTGAACTTTATGTTAAAGTTAGGCTCTGCTCACTTGGGGGAAGAGGGTTGGGGAGGGACTTCACCAAACTTCTGGTATTTTCAAACTGCTGTTCTCACAGTAAGTTTTCAGTGCCTCCAAGATAGTGTTTTTCAGCAAGTGGTATAATCACAATTCTGGATTGTGCTATAGTCCTTACCCAGGAAGGGCCCCAGCTTCCTTGAAACTCTAAGCATTCCTTTCTCCCCTGGAACTGCAACACACAACTAGGTACTGGCAATATAATTGCCAGGCAGTGCACATGGATACCCTGCAGCCTCTTTCTGATCAGTTGTTGAATCCCCTTACTATCTCCAGGCTGAAGCTCCCAAAGCTGCTGCTGTCATAGCTGCCTTCAAGGCTCAGAGCCGATGATGTTATCCCATGTGCCCCAGGTCAGCCCTAACTCAGTGTCAGAAATGTCTCCGTCCACTGTCCTTTCTTAGGCTGGAGAAATATCTCACTTTACCTCTGGTTGGCTGTGTCACCCTAGAATTTGATTTGAAGTGTTATTTTAAAGTTGTTTGGAGGAGAATATTGGGAGAACTCAGCTGTAATGCTTCCTCTATGCCACCACCTTGGCTCTGCCCTCCAGTCTCACATCTCCAATTGCCAATTAGACATTTGAGAATCAATCAGTAATCATTTGTTAAGTGTCTGCTATGTGCCAAACACTGTACACAAAATAAAAGACAGATAAAAGATAAACAAAGATAAAAGATAGTCACTGCCCTCAAGGAACTCACAATCTATTGGGAGAGACAATATGAAAATAAGTATAAACAAGCTGTGTGTGTGTGTGTGTGTGTATGTGTATGTGTCTGTGTCTGTGTGTGTGTGTGTCTGTATTTATACATATGGGAGGGAGGGACTTAAGAGCTTAAGAGGAGAGACTTTTTTTTTTTGCTTTCCTGTGTATCCCTGTCACTTGGCACAGTGCCTAGCATGTAGGAGATGCCTTATAAATGCTTATTGATTGAATGAGTGGTATGTGATTAATAGGAGGACTTTGATGGTAATATTTGAGAAGCTTTGATTCTTAGAACTAATTGATGACTAAAGGATAAACATATATTGCCAATTTATGGTACAGATAGCAGAAATATAGGTTTTAAGTAGAGGTTATTCATCTCATCAAAAAGACCCTAATTGAAATAGAACTGAGCTGAACTGAGCTTAGGATTTAAGAGAAATTCCCTTTGAATCTAACCTCAGAACCTGTACTGCCATGTACTACTTAGAAGAACTGATTGGAGGAAAAATATGTTTTTTATTTGTTGTTTGAAAGAGCTGAGCTTGATAAATAGACAGAAGTGAAATCTGAGGCAAAGTGACCACTTAGTAAACAATTGTAGTCCAATGTGGAGCTGACGAGGTCCTGAACTAGTGATGGCTATGTAAGTGAAGTGTTAAGAAGGGAACAAACCTTTTAACTAATCCCTGACAGATGTACCCACCTGCTTTAGTACAGATTCATTTGCCAACACATTCATGGACTCTGATGATTTATAGTCATTTTGAAAAAGGAAACAGGAATTTTTGTCAAACATTAGTTAAATTATAACTGTACAATATATGGGGTAGGGAAGAGAGAGTTGTAGAGATAAGAAAAACACACTTGAAAAAGTAAAATATATAAGTTTCTGTTGGTGAATTAAAAAACAGACCATCTGGGATTGGGTCTAGAAATTAAAACCAATTAGAATCTTTTTTTTTCTAAAGAAAAGGTGAAGCATTTGTAGTAGAATTGAATGCTCTAGGCGTAATCCCTAAAGCAAGTAGATACAGCTGTATTAATTCAATTCCTCCTAATTTACCATATCAGGATCAATATATAATTTAAAAAGTTGAATTATGTACATGACAATATGGAAAAACAATATACATTTGTATTCCCTTCACCTATCCTCATACTAAGAAAAGTTTCACAAATTGCTATTATTGTTTTTCCATATTGTCATGTACATAATTCAACTTTTTAAATTTATATTGTTATATTTTATTATTATATTATAATAATATTATTTATATTATTGAAAATAATTTTATTTATATTGTTTAGTTAATATTTATATTTTTTTTATTATAACAACATTATTTGTTGTTATTTATTATTTAACATAATAATTTCCTTTGTAATCCTATGTGTTTCATTTCCTGTATTTTTTTTTAATTTTAATTTATTTTCTTGGTTACATCATTCATTTCCACAATGTTTTGAGTAACAAATTTTGCCCCTTTTTGCCCCTACCCCCCAGCCCAGAACATTGATCACACTGTAAGACCCCTCCCACAATCTGT
>JAQQSW010024885.1:0-10000 GCA_028646575.1 Pseudocheirus occidentalis | reverse complement strand
GGGTTAATCATCCCATATAGAAGAGGCAAGGGATAACTGTTACAACTTTACTTTCAATTACTCTCATTGAATTTGGCTTAGGGAAGAAATGGCATAGTCTAAACTGGGCATCATGCCACACAGGAGAGTAGGTGGCATGGGGATGAGAGGGGGATGATGGAAGGGAGGGCAGGGTCTGGGGGAGGGATGCTGGAAGCACACACTTCAGTAAAGGGACAGGGACAGGGTAGAGAACAGAACAAGGGGGAGAGGGATAGCAAGGAGAGACATATGTTCACTGTCACAATATGTCCACTATGAAGATGTCCTGTATAATCACACATCCACAGCCTGTATTGAACTGATTGTCCTTCAATGGGGGTAGGTGACAAGGGAGTAATTGAAAGAATCTAGAATTTAAAGCTCTGCCATACATGCAGCTAGGAATTAAGATATACAGGGGCTGGGATAGGGAGACCCTCCCTGCCCTACCAGAAAGTAAGAGAGCAGAGCAGGAGGGGCTTTACAGTGGGATTGCTGTTTTAGGATTGGGGCAGGGGCAAGAAGGGGAGAAAATTTGTAATTCAAAAATGTCATGAAAATGAATGATGTAAACAAGAAAAAAAATTTTAAAAAATATATCATGGAAAAAAAAACTGGAAAGACTTACACATGAATTGATGCTGAGTGAAGTGAGAAGAACCAGGAGAACTTTTACACAGTGACTAATTCTGATAGACTTATCTCTGCTTAGTAATGCAAAGATCTAAGACAACTCTAAAAGACTCATGATGGAAAATGCCATCCACATCCAGAAAACCTATGGAGTCTGAATATATTTCAAAGTACAGCATCTGCTCTCTCTTTTTTTGGTTTCTTCTTTCTCATGGTTTCTGCCATTGGTTCTAATTCTTCTTTACAATATAACTAATATGAAAATGTTTAACATGAAAAAAGTTTAATAAATATACATATACAATACACATGCATATATATACATACATCTATATACACACTTATAAATTTGTGCATATCTCTCTATCTATATTTATATATCTATATATGTAGGTAGGAGATTCCCTACCCCTAGTATCAAATGGAAATTCTTCTATTTGATATTTAAAACCCTTTATTACCTGGTCTCAATTTACCTTTACAACCCTATTCAGTATTACTCTCCTGAAACTGAAGCTCAAATACTTTGATCATGGAATGAGAAGACGGGAATCATTGGAAAAAGACCCTGATATTGGGAAAGATTGAAGGCAAAAGGAAAAGGGAATGGCGGAGGATGAGATGGATGAATAGTGTCATGGAATCAACAGACATGAACATCCTTGGACAGACTTTGAGAGACAGTGGAGGACAGACGAAGACAGAAGTATAATAGTCAGAAAAAGGGCCTGGTGTGCTATGGTTCATTGGGTCATGAAGAACTGGGCATCACTGAACAACTGAACTACAAAAACAAAACTCTATATTGTAACCTAATGGCACTAGATAGTGCAGAGAACAGAGTGCCAGGCCTGGAGTCAAGAACACTTGGCTTCAAATCCAGCCTCAGACACTTACTGGTTGTGTGAACCTGGGCAAGTCACTTAACCCTGCTTGCCTCAGTTTTCTCATCTGTAAAATGAGCTGGAGAAGAAAATGGCAAACCACTCCAGTATCTTTGCCAAGAAAATCCCAAACGGGGTCACAAAAAGTAGGATACAACTAAAGCAACTGAAAAAGAACAAAATTGTAACCTAATTGGCCTTGCTTGTCTCTCAACTCTGCCTAGAAATGCTTATCGTTCCCAGTTTACCTCTAAGAAGACTTCAGTTCATATTGGCCCCAAATATTTACTAGCTGTGTGAACCTGGGCAAATTACTTAACTTCCGTTTGCTTCAGTTTCTTTGTTCAGTGGGGTAACAATAGCACCTACTTCCTAGGATTGTTTTAAAGAGTAAATCAAGATATTATTTGTGAAGTGCTTGACATGGTACCTGGCATGCAGGGGGTACTCAAATAAATGCTTGTTTCCTTTCTTCCAGCGTGGGGAAAGAAGAACCACGGAGGAACCTCCTAGATACCCTTCCTAGTGACTTGGCCTTATGGGAATTTGTCTTGCCCACTGGACAGAAGTTGTCCCACTTTGATAGATACCCTGCTTCCCAAGCTTATCCCTTTGCTGAACTCCCCTTCACCTGGCATCTCACCCTGTCTATCCATGCTTGTCTCTCTCCCTTCCTCCAGCCACCTGTTACATTTCCAGCCCTGGAGGGCCAGCCAATTGCTAGAGAATCACAACATGAGGGCTGATTGCCAATGATGGAGAAAGTGACTTTCTCCAGTCTCCGAAATGTAAAGGACTTTGGCTCCATTCAGAGTTTTGTGGTTTCTCAGATTTGCCTTCTCTCATCATTAGCTAATAATACCTCTTACTCACTGGGGCAGCCATGTGACCTGCCAGCCACCTTGCAAAGTTATGTAATGATAAAAACTGAAATTGATATAGGGTTTTAAAGTGTGCAAAGTGCTTTTTAGACATTATCTCATTTGAGTCTTACAACTCTGTGAGGTAACTGTGCTGGATATTATTATTCCCATTTTACAGATGAGGAAACTAAGACTAAAAAAGAAAGCACTGAGCTATGACTATTATCAAGCCTTGTCTAGGGTGTGAAAATATTTGATCCATTTAATTCAGTTGGCATCTACTATATGCAAAGCAACATGAGGTCCTGAGAATAAAAAGATGAAAAATAATTTAGCCACTATCTTCAACTAGCATACAGTCTACTCAAGGGATAGGACATGTATAGCTATCCATAATATGAGATAGAACATAACGAGGTTAAAGGGAAAATCTAGGCAAAGTGCTCTAAGAAAAGTTTATGGGTAAAATTTGTATGAACTGATGCAGAATGAAGTGAGTAGAACCAGGAGAACAACATATACAATAACTGCAATAATGTAAAAGAAAGAAAGATATTCAAACTCACATTAGTACAATAACTCAACTTGACTCCAAAGGAGGATGTGGTAGATTATAGGTAAATAAAGTGGTATGGTATGTTAGTAGCATGTTAGTTTCAGTCAACTTTGTTACAGGGGTGGGGGTAGGTTTGATTAAGGGTTGGCGTATTGAGAAATGGTAAAAATGTATGTAACAAAAAAATCAATAAAATTTTCCTGTTGTTTTTGTTTAACTAAGAGGGAACACTTTGAGTTTGGAAATGGAACAAGACTTTATGGAAGAGGTGAAAAAAGGAGACAGAAGGAGTTTTAAAAGCAAAGAATTTTAATAGATGAAAATGGGAGAGCAAAGCTTTCCAAACATGGAGGATGACCTACAAATGCATGCAGTTAGAAGGCGGAGGTTAAAAATCACTTCCCTAATAAAAAATTTTCCGGAGTTCCTTATTACCCAGAGGATAAAATAAGACCACCATAATCTACCTTTGGCTTCTTTCTAGCCTTATTTCACATGAATCTCACGTACCTATTTCACACTAATTTCATATGCTTTGCTTTCTAGGCAAACTGTGCTATTAACTTTTTGATCAGGGAAGTGATATGATCAGATTTATGCTTTAAAATTATTTTGGGATCTGGATAAAGGATGAATTCCATAGAAGATAGACTAAAGACAGTGAGACTAATTAGAAGGCTATTATAATAATCCACAGATGAGAAAAGTCTGAAATGGGCTGGCAATATGAGTCAAGTTTGAGAGATGTGGTGGATGGTTGAATATGAGGAGTGAGAGAGAGATGAAATAAGGGCTGAGATTGTGAACTTTGAACAGAAATAGTGATGTTGGGACTAGAGACAGGTTTTCGTAGGAAGGGATTATAATTAACTCATTTTTAGATATATTTGTATTTGATATTTTGGCAGGACATCTAGGTGGCAATATCTCATAGGAAATTAGGGAGTCTAAAGTGGATTCAGGATAGTGATTGCGGGTAGATATATGAATCTAACACAGTGCCCTGCATATGGTAAGTACCTAATAAATATTTTTGAATGGGACTGAATCAACACTGTATAGAGGTAATGACTGAACCCATATGAGAATTTGAGATCTCCAAGGAAGAAAATAGAGAGAGAACACAGACAAAAGAAAGAAGAGGACAATGTTTTGGGGACATAATCACACAGACAACAACCACTGAAGGAGACTGGTAGGAAGAGAATCAGGAGAGATAAATTTAATGGAAGCCAAGAGAGGAGGAGAAAGTCTTCAAGAGAAGAAGGTGGTAAGTAGTGCCAAATACTGCAGAAAGGTCAAGGAGAATGAAGGATGAGGAAAGGCCATTGGATTTAGCAATGAAGAGCTTATTGGTGACATTTAAAAGAGCAATTTTAGTAGGGTAGTCAGGTGAAAGCTAGATTGCAAGGGAATGAGGAGTGAGTAATCTGTAAGGAAGTAGAGGATGAGTGCATATGGAATTTGTTTTAGGAGCTTGGCAGAGAAGGGGAGGAGATATAGAATGAACACTTGATGGGATGGAATTGTCAAGGGAAGAATTTTTCAAGATATGGGAAACCTGAGAATATATGTAGACAGTGGGGGAAGGAGCCATTGTATATGAAGAGACAGAAGAGGAAGGAAATGACTAATGGCCCTGGCTTGACCTTGGTATCTGCTTTCCCGGAAATGTTTAAGAATAATACTCATCTGTCAGGGTTGGATGAGGTATTATCCTTTTGGGAGGTAGGGCATGCCAATGGTAGTTGAAGGAAGAGAAAGACTCAATTACAGAGCACTTAGTATTTACTTTTGTGACTAGAGCAAGTAGGGGATGGAAGTAGGGACCAAGTTGGCCCTAGGAAACCAGGACACATGAAGTTTTCTCCTCTTTTGAAGTGCTGGCTACTGCTAGGGGTGGAAGGGAAAAATCATGCTCCCAGAATAAAGTCAGAATCTCTGCTGTGTGAGGTAAACTAAGCATGGAAGCAAACTTAATATTGTTCTGTATAGTTACCCAAACAATTCCCCAGCTGTTTCTTGAGTGGATGCTGAGATTGGGACCCAGAACTACCCACACTATGAGGTAACAGAGAAAATGACTCAAGGAGTCTGTCTTCTGACTGCAGCTCTTATTTGATTTGATCTTACATAATTTATCCTTGCCCTATGCTTAATAATTGTGTCTTTGCCAATTAAGCAGACTTTTATACAGATAGATAATAGATAGCTCTATATAGATATATAACAGATATAGGTAACAGATATAAATCTAGAGAGACATAGATATGTCTAAACCTCCATCCATCCATCCATCCGTCCGTCCATCTGTCCATCTGTCTATCTATCTATCTATCTATCTATCTATCTATTTATCTATCTATCTCCTTTGCTTGGACCAGATCATCCTGAGGTTAGTATGGCTAGCCCACCTAATGAGATGTTGTCTGTGCTTCCAAGATTTTCTGCTTTGGGGCAAAGTCCTGGTAATGCTCTCTTGGCCCAGTTTTATTCTAATACTGACTCAACCCAAGAAATCAGGTTTCTATTCTAAAAAACATTTAGAGGAAGTTGGATGGTATAATATATAGAGTGTTAGCTCTGGAGTCAGGAAAACCTGAGTTCAAATTTGGCCTCAGGAATGTACTAGTTGTGTGACTCTGAGTAATTCACTTAACTTTTGTCTACCTTAATTTTCTCAACTGTAAAATGGGAATAACAATAGTACCTACTTCCTAGGTTGGGAGGATCAAATGAAATATATGTAAATGACTTAGTCCAAGTGCCTGGTACATAGTAGATACTCACTAAATCCTTCCTTAAATTCCTTAATACAATTAAATTCTTCCTTCCTTCCTTCCTTCCTTCCTTCCTTCCTTCCTTCCTTCCTTCCTTCCTTCCTTCCTTCCTTCTTCCTTCCTTTTTTCCTTCCTTCCTTAGTTTAGGCACCTAAAGTAAGGATGAGAAGAGGTATTTCCCTACTTTCATTGAAGAGATGGATTATGGGTATAGAATGTTGAATATGTTGTCAGACATAGTAGATGTGTTTATTAGTTCTGCTGATATTATTTGTTTGTTTATTTGTAAATAGTATTTTTTCTAATTACATGTAGAAATAATTTTCAACATTTACTTTTTTATAAGATGTTGAGTTTCAAAAATTTTCCCTCCTTCCTTCGCATTGCCCCTCCCCAAGATGGCAAGCAATTTGATATAGGTTATACATGTGTAATCATGTACAATTATTTCCATATTAGTCATGCAAAAGAAGAAACAAAACAAAAGGGAAAAACTATGAAAAAAACAAAAAAAGTGAAAATAGTATGCTTCAATCCACATTCAGACGCTACAGTTCTTTCTCTAGATGTAGATAGCATTTTCCATCTTTTGGAATTGTCTTGGATCATTGTATTGCTGAGAAGAGCCAAGTGTATCATAGATGATCATCATACAATGTTGCTCTTACTGTGTACAATGTTCTCCTGCTTCTGCACACTTTACTCAGCATGCTGAAATTATTTTTAAAAATATCTTTGTTACATAGGAAAGCTCAGTGATTAGGGGAAAATGAAAAAAAAATTATGCATGAAGACTAGGCACTGAGGATGACCTTCTATCCACTAATTTCTCCCATTTTTCACCTCCTTATAGCATCCTACCATTTAACATAATAATCTAGAATAGCGGTTCTCAACCCATGGGTTGCAACCCCTTTGGGGGTCAAACGACCCTTTTGCAAGGGTCACAGGGGTCGCCTAAGACCATGAGAAAACACATATTTCTGATGGACTTAGGAACCGAGACATGGCTCCTCTATCCATCTCCAGGTGGGCCCACCCACATGCAGATTCGCCCACATACGAGTATTAAAGGGTCACAGCATTAGGAAGGTTGAGAACCACTGATCTAAAACAACACAGTCACCATTTAAAGTTTCTACTGCTATTGCTACTACTATTGCTGCTACTACTACCGCTGCCGCCACCACCATTGCTGCTGTGGCCACCACCACCACTTCTACTACTACTTCAAATCTTTATATAGGATGTCTCAAACATTTTCAAGTTTTTATTTGAAAGCTCGAAACTGCACTAAGACTTTTGGGACACCCTATATAGATTTAGAGTTTACTAAGCAGTTTCTTTATAATCATGTGAAACAGACAATGCCAGTCCTATCATCCCCATTTACAGGTGAAGCTCTTGGAGAAGTAAAGTGACTTGCCTAAGAGACAGAGTTGAGACTTGAACCTTGGTTTCTGGACTTCCAAAAAATGCTGTTTTCATTATCCTATGTTGAATAAGGTCCTTTGTGTCTCCCTCAAATCTCCTATGCTTCTTGTCCATAATGCTCTCCTCAGAGTCATTTGGTCTTAGACTCGACAGTTTCCAAGAGTTTAAGCCTACTCATAAATACTTTTTTTGGCACATAGACCATCATATATCCATGTTCCAAAGTTCTGAAGTTGGGTATATAGTTCTTTGGTTCTGCTGTATTCTTGTTCTCCTAATTTTGCTCACTTTCTCTGCATCAATTCATAGAATTCTTCCCCATTTTCTCTTTAACTATCAATCTCATCTTTTTTTTTAATTGTGCAACAGTATTTCATTGCTTTTCTATATCATAATTTGTTCAGCTATTTCACAATAGGTAGATAGCCCTTAGTTTCCAATTTGGAATTTTCACTTATTAGTTTTAGGGTTACTTCAAAAAGAGCTCTATAAATATTGTTATAGATGAGTCCTCTTATTCTTTCTTTGATTTCTTTGGAGTATTGGCCTGATAGTGATATAACTAGGACAGAGAGTTTAATGACTTTTGGGGCACAGTTCACAATTGCTTTCCGGAGCTGGGGGACGAATTCATAGCTTTGCCAGCAGGAATCATTTCTTTTTTAAAGGACTTTCAAATCTTTGGCTTTTTCAGTTCAGTGGCGAATGAAAAAAATTCTGTATCATACCCAAAATACCCAAGAACTGAATTAATATACATGATTAGCTGGAAGTAACTAGGGAGTTTTTACTTGAAGCAACCATGCACTAAGTGAAGACATGTGGTTGACTAGAGTCAGGGAAAGAAACTTTGTACAATCTGTGGTTATAAATTTTAAATCTATACAGAGGGTCTCAAAAAGTTTAATGTAGGTTTAGGCTTTTAAATAAAATTGAAAACTTTTGAGACACTCTATATCAAGTTTTGAAGTAGTAGTAGTAATAGTGGTAGTAGGTAGTAATAGTAGTGTGGTGGTGGCAATAGTGGTAGTAGTAGAGGTGGTGGTAGTGGTAGTAGTAGTGGCAATAGCAGTAACGGTAGTAGTAGTAGTAGTAGTAGCAGTGGTAATAGTGGTAGTAATCTTAAATAGTGACTGTGTTGTTCTGGATTATTCATAACAAGTTGTAGGATGTTATAAAAAGGTGAGAAATGAGTGAAATTAGTGGAGGTAAGGTCATCCTCACTGCTTGGTCTTCATGCATGACACTTTTTTTCCCCATTCCCTCTAATCATTGAATTCTGGAATTCAGAAAAGTATAGGAAAACTTTTATGAACTAATGCAGTTCCAAACTGTTTGCTTTTTTTAAAAAGCATATCATTCCATACTACTTTCAAGACTGTCCTTGTCAGTGCTTCCTTCTGAACTTTCTTCTATCCTGTGCATTTTAAAAATGACTTTAGTAGCCCTCTTTTTTGTTGGTATCACTATTGCTATCCTTATCCATTCATTCCTCCTCAGTTGAAAGCAAAACAATGAAAGGAAGAAAAAACCTTTATAACAAATAAGCACAGTTAAACAAAATGAAACCGCACAATAGATAAAGTTAAAAAATCTATATCTACAGTTTCTGTACTTTGAGTCCATTAATTCTCTCTCTGTCTCTCTCTCTCTCTCTCTCTCTCTCTGTCTCTCTCTCTCTCTCTCTCTCTCTGTCTCTTTGTATTTTCTGAGTATGTGTGAGGCTATCTGGGTTAAGTGACTTGCCCAGAGTCACACAGCTAGTAAGTATCAAGAATCTGGATTTGAACTCAGGTTCTCTGGACTCCAGTACTGGTGCTCTATCCACTGCACCACCTAGGTGCTGTAATAGTAATCATTTTATCAGATACTTAGTACTTAGTAACTTATGCTAAGTAGCACCTAGTAACTTAAGGGCTAAGTATGGAAGGTGTGAATCCTGTTCATTGTTGAGAAGGCATGAACTCCCCTGTTGATGTGGAAGAAGGCTATTGGCTAAGACAGGAGGCCAGTGCTGTATATAAAGAAGATTTCTAGAGACAGAATTGGAATTGGCTCCTCAGTGAAGGAAAGATTCATGGAGACTGAAGCCAGATGAGAGAGAGAGAGAGAGAGAGAGAGAGAGAGAGAGTTCCTCTCCCAGTATCTGGAAGCTGACCTAGAACTGAATTGGAATTTTCCTGAGACCAGAATCTGGGGAAGGCTAAACAGAAGGCTGATATTCCTTCTGAGTCCTAGAGCCAGCTGAACTGCTGGAAGACTGAAGAAGCATGGCCAGGATAAGACTTTGTTTATTCCTGGCCTGGCTGATCTTTGAGTTCCAGGCAAGAGAAGTGGTGAAGGGTTTGAGATGTGCTGAACCCTGTGAATTTCAGTGTGTGCCAGGGATTGCCCTGAGGACTGGACAAGGACCTGGGAGCTGTCTACCTCTGAGGACTGGAGAAGAACCGGGCAGCTGCCTGCTTCTGGATCCAGGTGATTGTTTGGCAGATTCAGGAGGGAGTTGGAACCATCGAAGGGGATCCAGGGAATCAGAGAGACCTCCCAGAGTCAAGATGAAGAAAAGACCTCCCCTTGGACAAGACTGAGGTTTGCTGGAAACCGAGGGGTGGAAAGTTTGTGTGGTTTTCTAATGATTGTATTAGTGACTAATGATATTTAGTAATTGGGAATCTAGCTTAGTGACTGACTGCTAGATGAGTGACTGATTAAGTTAATGGTTGCCCCATGAGTGGAAGATTGGTATATTGTGAATTGATTGATTGAATCTTTAAGTGAGAAGGGTTTCCCCCTTAGGGAAGCCAGGTGATTCTTCTTTTGTTCCTTGTT
>JAQQSW010024884.1:0-10001 GCA_028646575.1 Pseudocheirus occidentalis | reverse complement strand
TTTTTCCATATTGTCATGTAAATAGTTCAACTTTGATACGTTCCTTATGATTTCTTTCCCATGTTTACCTTCTCATGCTTCTTGTGTTTGGATGTCAAATTTTCTGTTCAGTTCTGGTTTTTTCAGCAAGAATACTTGAAAGTCCTTTACCTCACTGAATGACCATATTTTCCCCTGGAACGTTATACTCAATTTTGCTGGGTAGGTGATTCTTGGTTTTAATCCCAGCTCCCTTGATTTCTGGAATATCATATTCCAGGCCCTTTGATCCCTCAGTGTAGAAGCTGCCAGTTCCTGGGTTATCCTAATTGTGTTTCCACAGTATTCAACCCTTTTGGGGAAATTTAAAGAGATGTTGGATTTTGATGGTGAAAATCCCAAATAAGAGTAAAGTTAATTCATTTTATTGCAAATAATTATCTAAATTATTTTCTCTACTCTCTTTAGAGAAAAAAGAAATCAGCAAGCTAAGGAGATACTCATTCAAGAACTGACATGACTAAAAATTAGATGTAAATGGGTTACATTGTAGTTACCACCTGTATTACCTTGTATTTAACTTCTTTTTGTATTCACACATATGCATATATATGTATTTTTTAACTTTATATTTTCTATATTTTTATGTGTAGTTACTTTAGTATGTAACAATTTCATTAGCTTACAAAGATGGTGGAGCTAACTCTTTACAACCACACCAGGTATACAGTATTTTGTAGAAGGATTAGGATTAGTATTAGAGGAGTTTCTCTGTTTATCTCCCTACCTTTCCATCCTCGTTGGATGTTGCTTCCATTCCCACATTCTTTTAATCCAGCCATATTGGTCTTTTTACTCAGGACATTTTAACGTCCATCCCTGTGCCTTTGCTCTGGCCGGTCCTGGAAGGCCCTCCCTCCCTCTCTTATTTATTCCTCTCTTCCCTTCAGATGCAGCTCAGACTCCATCTACTACATGAAGCCTTTTCTGATCCTGCCGTCCCTGAAATTTCAGTATTCTTCCACCTTTATTTCCTTGTGTTTAACTTCTTTTTGTATTCACACATATGCATATATATGTATTTTTTAACTTTATATTTTCTGTATTTTTATGTGTAATTACTTTAGTATGCAAGCATATTGTAATTAGGGATTTTTCATTCTTTTTATATTCAATACCCAGCATAGTGCTTGGCACACAGTTGCTTAATAAATATTTATTAACTGATTAAATACTGGATTTGGTGTCAAAGGACCTGGGTTTAAATCCTTCCTTGACATTTACTACCAGTATGACCTTGGGCAGGTCACTCTTTCCGAGCCTTAGTTTCTCCATCTGTTAAATGAGTGGCTTGGACTAGAGGAACTCTGATGTCACTTTCAGTTCTAAATGATCCTTATCTTGAAACTAGATCACTCAGAAGTAAAACTGACTTTGTATATTAGATGTGTGATTGCTAGTATGATTTTTGTGGCTTTGGTTTATGGTTCCCCCTTCCCTTCTCTTTCCTCTTCCATTTCCTTCCCCCCTTCCCTGTAGTTCCATAAGTATCTCTTTGCCCACATATCTTAACTGTAAAGGACTTAAGAGATCATCTAGTCTGGGGATTCTTAACGTTCTTTTGTCATGGACCCCTCTGGCAATCTGAAGCCTATGGACCCCTTCTCAGAATGTTCTTACCTGCATAAAACAAAAATTCAAAGGATTACATAGCAAACCAATCATATTGACGTACACTTGATCAAACTAGTAAGAAAACAGGTTCATAGAACAAATTCTTAACATGGGGGTGTTAAGAACCTGTCATTCTGTGACTTTAGAGGTGAGGAAACTGAGCCTCAGAGAGATCAAATAACTCCTTCAAAGTTACTCAGGTAGTTACCCTCCCAGGTGGGATTTGAACTCAGGTACTCAGATTCCAGAGCCCATGATCCTTCTGCTGTAACACTTTGTTATTTTAGCTCCTTAGCTATTTCCATCCTTCTCTCCTTATCCCAACCCTGACTCTATTTTAAAAAATAATCCTCTGCTTTCTACCACTTATGTTTATGGCACCTCCTTCCTCCTTAACTTCTTTATTAATTTCCACCTTTTATCATTTCCCACGGTTCAGCTGTGTTAGAGGAAAGGAGCTGGGACCGGTGGAGCTGACCATCGTGGGGTCAGGATCAGTCAAGTTGAGGTGCATTTGTGAGGTCATTAGGGAAGTTTCTGTTGTCACCAAGAAGAGTCTGATACAGAGGGGAACCTGGTTGTACTTGTTAGATTAGAAAGCAGGTCAGTGCCATGCCTAGAATCTGACTGGTCAGTCAGTCGATGACAGTGGTTCTCAACCTTCCTAATGCTGCGACCCTTTAATACACTTTCTCATGTTTTAGTGACCCCCAACCATAAAATTATTTTCGTCGCTACTTCATAACTGTAATTTTGCTACTTTTATGAATCTATCTGATACGAAGGATGCATTTTCATTGTTACAAATTGAACATAACCCACAGGTTGAGAACCGCTGGTCTATGAGGAAAGTAGTGGGTCGTAGTTTGGGGCTAAAGAACGAATCAGTGTCCTTTTACGTTTTTTTGGCAGCCAGGTGAACACTGAGATGTAGAATATGGGTGCGGAGTACTAGAGTAAGAAATTCTCCAGCATTTGGGTTAAAATACCTTGCATTCATAATTCTGAGGGTACAAATGGAATTGGAGACAGAACCTGCCAGATGTTTTGTTTTGTTGGCATATGTAAATTGTATAATTTAGAGGCAACAACAGATTTATTATTGGGGTGAAAATCACTTTATATAGGAAGGAAGGACAGATAGAATGAGACTGCTGGATTTAAAGTCAGGAAGAGTTGGATTAAAATCTGGCCTCTGACATTTATTAACTCTATAAGTCACTGCACCGCTGTGTGTTGGGCAACTCCCTTGATTTTATGTACTAAGTTATAGATGGGTTGCATCTCCTGTTGGCTGAGGGATTTCTCCTTCTGGAGTTCCTTGTTCAGAGGATTAATCACTTCATTGATTTCCTGCTTGTATTCAAGCTCTTGCCTTGATAAACTGAATAGAAAAGTCTCTTGTGAACTGAGCTCACAATTCTTGATAAGCATAGGAAGACATTTCTCCAGTGAAACTCATTTTAATTTACTATTAAAAAATCACTTTTGTCTAATGCAGTGGTATTCAGATTGAGGCTTCTGAGTCACATGTGATTTTTTCATGTGTGTGCAGCCTGGACTCTGGAAAGGTGTCTCATTTCTGTATTATCTGTATAATCATCTGTTAGACTTTTCAGGGCATTTGATAGTAGAGTGCCTCTTTTGATTACTGTTGATAGCATTATCATAATTGTTTATGCCCCTGGTCTGGTATGCTGAGTATTTGAACATTTCGGCTAGTCTGGTCGTCCAGTCATGTCCAACTCTTCATAGACCATACATAGCATGTCAGAACCTTCTGTTCTCCATCATCTCCTGAAGTCTGTCAAAATTTGTGCTCATTGTTTCCATGAAACCATCTATCTCTCTCATCCTCTCATCCCTTTCCTTTTGCCTTCAATTTTTCCCAGCAACGGTTCTCAAATTGGTCCAAGCATCTCTGAGAGTCCTGAGACCCTTTCAGTGGACCCAAGAAGTCAAAAACTATTTTCATAATAATTAAAACATTAGTAACCTGTTAGAATTCTACTCCTCCTTCTATTTACATATCTGTGTGAGGCTGAATTTTCTTCATATACTTCTGTCTAAACGACATATTTCAGTAGACTGAATGCAGAAGCAGAGATCACAGTCCAACTGTCTTCTGTTAGCCAGACATTAAAAATATTTGCAAAAATACAAAAACCAATGCCACTCTTCTTAACTAATTCTTTTTGCTTTTGAAAATAAAAATTTTCCCTAGAATTGTTATATTTGTTAACATGTAATGGGTTTGCTATTGTTCTTTTAAATGATTTAATAAAGACATATTTTTAAAATGTATCAGTTTTAATTTCTAATCCAGTAAATATTGATAGGTATAACCCATGTTATCAAAATCTCTTTGGGGCCCCCAGTAATGTTAAAAAGTATACAAAAGGAGGAGCAGCCCAGTGATACAGTGGTTGGAGCATTGGCCCTGGAATCAGGAGAACCTGAGTTCAAATGCACCCTCACTTATCATCTATGCGACCCTGGACAAGTCACTTAACTTTGATAGCTTCAAAGGAAAAAGAAGTAAATAAAAGGGGTATTCACTAATTTTTAAGATTGTGAAGGAGATCCTGAGACCAAAAAGTTTAAGAACTGCTGGGCTAGAATGGTAGGACTGAAAGGGACTTCAGTGATCTTGTCCATAGCAGATAGACTAGCCCAGGGTCATTTGTCTAGGGCACAGCCCTGCTGCATCTTGAACCTTGGTCTTCTGACTATTGTTTGTTTCCAAATAAGTCTCTGCGTGGCAGCTAATAAATAATACAGCTCTGGAGAGGTACCTGTTTGCCATCAAAACAGGCAGGCATTTGAGGAATGCGTTGCTTTGGTGGATCTTGCCTCTGCTGGTGCTAATGCTGCTCCAGTGTCTGGGACTGTAGGCCAGACTTCGTAGCTGCGTACTGGAAATTTAACTCCAGGTGAGTGGGCACAGCAGTAGATGGCAGAGCCAGACCTAGAAATCTTTCTGCCTCATCAGCCAACAGGCATGCATGTCTGTGTCTGCATGGGGGAGGAGATGGAGAGAGGGAGAAAAGAGAAAAGGTGGAGGCGTGGGGGAAGAGGAGAATGAGTGGATGGAATTTAAAGGTCTGTTCAACCTTCTGCCTCTCTTCCCATACATTGCTTTCATTCCATAATCAGTACCTTGTTTGATGAGGGACAGAGGCACACCCCCTCCAGTCAGCAGTGACTGGTTCTAAGAAAGGTAAAATAACACTTTAAGGGACAGTTATATGGTGGCAAATGTATTAAATGAAAGAGGCCTCTCTGGGCAGCCAAAATTCAGACATTATTAGCTTAAAATCCACCTTTAACTGAGATAGTCTGATAGGGGGAGGGGCAGCTGCTTGTACCCACTAACAGAAATGGAGAGCTGACCCACCAGGCCGTGGGAAGGGCTCTGAGTTTGTGCCTAAAAGCCAGAGGAATGGGGGATGGAAGAACGTGTAGGGTGAGGAACCGAAGGACTTGAGGGCCCAAGAGTGATCAGTTTTGTCTGATTCTTCATGAACCCATTTGGGGTTTTCTTGGCAGATCCTGGAGTGGTTTGCCATGTCCTTCTCCAGCTCATTTTACTGATGAGGAAACTGAGGCAAACAGGGTTAAGTGACTGAGGCAGCATTTGAACTCAGGTCTTCCTGGCTCTAGGCCCAGTGCTCTGTCCATTGGACCATCCTGCTGCCTGGAGTACTAGATGCAGAGAATATGGTAAGAACCTGAAAGGGAAGTGGGAAAGGTTGTTAATTCTTTCCTCCTCTGGAATCTTAACTTCTAGTTTAAGACATAGATAGAGTGACAACTGTTAAATATGTATGGACTTAAAAAAATCTCTTCTCTACATCTAGAAAAGGATAAGTACAGATGCACTTGGCTCTTTGGAGAAGATGCAAAACTGTTCTGTTGCATATATAGGTTTCCTTCTTCCCTTCCTTCCTCCCTCCCTCCCTTCCTTCCTTCCTTCCTCCCTCCCTCCCTTCCTTCCTTCCTTTTTCCCTCCCTCCTTCCCTCCCCCCTCCCTCTCTCCCTCCCTCCCTCCCCTTCCCCTTCTCTCCTTCCTTCCCTCCTTCCTTTCCTTATTCCTTCCCTCCCTTCCTTCCTTCCTTCCTTCCTTCCTTCCTTCCTTCCTTCCTTCCTTCCTTCCTTCCTTCCTTCCTTCCTTCCTTCCTTATGCTATATGGAGCAAGAACATGCCATAAATTTTAAATGAAAAATCATAGGAGAAAGTAAGGGATCCTCCTCAAAGGAACAGAATGGGAAATTCCTGAACCTTGGCCATAATGTGCAGATCTGAACCCAGATCCTCTGACTCAAAACCCAGAGATCTAAATTGTTTACCTCTAGAGCAGCAATTCTCAACCTGTGGGTCACAACCCCTTTGGGGGTCGAACGGGTGGCCTAAGACCATCTGAAAACACATATTTCTGATGGTCTTTGGAACTGAGACACGGTTCCTCTATCTGTCTCCAGGCAGGTTTGCCCACATGCCGATGTAGATACGCCCACATACAAGCATTAAAGGGTCTCAGCATTAGGAAGGTTGAGAACCACTGGTCTAGAGTCTGAAGGTTCAGGAGACAATGACCTCTGACCCTCTGGACAAAGAAGGAGTAATGGTCAGCTGGACTGTGACTTTCAATTTGCAGAAGCTGGGCTAAATATTTTTGAAACTTCAAGATATTTTTTTCCCATTCTCTTAAAGCTCCTTGTTGTTTTGTTGGTTGGGCTACTTCTCAGCCATCTTTTTATTTGTTTTCAATCTAAGAGTATTTGCCTTACCCTCAACAAGCTTATGTTCTCTCCAAGGAAGCAACATGCATATCAAAATACATACAAAACTGGCCCTACCTGGAGTTCCCCTGAATTCCACTCCTTCTTATTATATAACTTACTGACATTTCTCCTCCAATCTTTTTGAAAAAAAAAATCCGTGTGCTTGTCCTGAATATCATTTAGCATCCCCAGTGAAGAGTGAAGTCCTGAACTGGACAGTGGGACAGCTCCCCTGGGGAATACATCGAGATTCCCCGAACGTACCCTCAGGGTTGAGGGCAGCCTTACATTGTCTGTCTGTGGTGTGTCTGCAGAGAGCAGGTGGGTGGAGGGAGAAGGCTGGCCTCAGCATGTTTAGGCAAATCCTTTCTTCCTAACTCCTGCCTGTTGGGTACCTGGATGGCCGCCCACAATGCAGCCATCCTGCAAATATTTCTAATGCCCAGTCAAGGTCAAACATTTGCTTACCTCATTACTCTTCAGTTCAGATGTGAAAGGCCAGAGGATTAAATTCTTTTGCTTAATACTTAATACTTTCTTTCTAGGGCTACTTCAGCGAATTAGAGGGTGATCTTATTGGCTGATTATCTGAGTTAATTTCTACCCATACAACTCTTTGGATAGGATAAGTATAATGTGGCAAATAAAGTGCAATAAAGGTAACCTGAGGAGCGTTCCCAGGGAAAAATGCATGTAACCGTTAATAAGGCAGCTCAGATTGGCATCCTCAGTAAGGCTCAGACCCTCTTTGTTAACACACATCAAAGAAGGGGTCTTGTTAGGCATGGAGAAAAGGTGGTAGGTTGAAGGGTTGGGGTGGGAATATTACCATTGGTTGTACTGAGAAAAGGTGAGCTGGCATTCAGGTAAGGCTAATCACTCCCTCTTTGACAATTAAGAAATGTTAATTGTTTTATGGAGGCCCATCTGTATCCTGTAGTCTTTGCTAGGGGATCATAACTAACAGACACGCTGTCTCCCTGGCAGAGATTAAAACTCCCTTGACTACACAAAAACAGGAAAGGACCAACTGTATCTTTTGGGGATGATAATTTTGTGGGGCTAAACAAACAGTTGTCCATCCTAGGGGAGACCGGCATGAGAAATAACTACCTTTTGCGCAGCTGGATCCCTGTGCTAAACTCAAGCCAGGTGGATGCATTATAAATTATAAATGAATTATAAATTATAAATGAATTATAAAATCAATACAAAACATAATCAGTTACATTGTAGTATCAATATAGTAGAACTCAAATTGGAAGTAATATTAATTTTGGTATTTTCACAATAGGAATCTGAAATTTAATTGATAGTGGGAACCTCTGGATGAACAGACTCTGCCTCCTGGATGTATGTCAGCATCTTCTTTGAGAATTAGGCTCCAAGAGAGATGACCAGAGCACGTAGAGTTGTGACTTGGCTTGGGTCACACAGCCAGTAGGTGCCAGAAGTGAAGCATAACTCTTTGGATAAGATGCAGAAATGTTCTGTTGCATATATAGTTTATATATGTTATAGAAACTCTATTACAAGAACACTCCATAAACATTAAAGAAAAACTCATAGGTGTAGCAAGAGATTCATGGTCAAAATGAGTTCTAATATCAAATAAAATAATTTTAAAAGCTTGTGTTTATATAGCATTTTAAGGTTTATGAAGTGCTTTACAAATATTTTTCTCATTTTGTCTTCACAGCAACGCTGGGAGATAGGTGTTATTATTATCCTAATTTTGCAGATGCAGAAACTGAGGCTGAGAGGTTAAGGGACTTGCCCAGGGTCACACAGTTAGTAATGGTTTGAGTCAGGATTTGAATTCAGGTCTTCTTGACTCCAAGTCCAACACTTTACTCACAGCTCTGCCTAGCTATCTTGTTACAAAAAAAGGGCAAAGTTTCTGTGATGTTTAAAAAGGTGGAGAGATATAATTTCTGGATAACTTAGTCATTTTATTAATAATGACATCATTTTAATAAAAGGCCCGGTAGTACTCTCTAATGCCACAGGCAATCATGGTGTCAGGCTCATGCTTATATGCCCTTTGAAAGAACGGTTTTGGGATAGGGTGGGGTGGCAATCCACTCTGCTTAATTAAAGAGAGAATGAATTTTGTAATCAGTGAGGGGCTGAGAGGGGCATCATCTCAAAGAGAGACTCTACATATATCCAGACCAACCCCAGCCTTGAGCAATGTATTCAAAGAACTTTTCCCCACCCAACCTGTCGAACACAATAGCTTGCCCACCTAAGTGGGATCTGAACAAGATTGTTAACAAAGTTCATCCAATCTCATTATTATTAATGCCCTTCAAGAGACTGAACTTTTGAAAGCAAGTAAAAGGTGGGGAACTACGGATCTCCACAAGTCATTGGTTATTAATAATCTCTCTGATGTCTAAATTGAGACATTACAGGGCTTCCTTAGTCACACAAAAGAGATGGATTTAACAATCCACACAGGAAAAACCACATGGCTAAAGACTGCATGTTGTGGGGGGCGGAGTCAAGATGGTGGCGTAGAAGCAGCAAATTTTCTCAGCTCCCACACAGCCACCTTAAATACCCAGAAAATATGACTCTAAACTAATTTAGGGCTCCCAAACTCACAAAAATACAGAAAACACATCTCTGGCTAAAGGCAGCTTAGCAGGTGGGGCTTATCGTGGCAGGCTGGGAGCCGAGGCCAGCCCAGCCCAGCCTGCAACTGAGGCTGGGCCCAGGGCCAGGAGAAGCCACAGCTGGAATTTAAACTAGAGTGGATCGGCAGCACCTGGGGCAATCTCCACATTTATCAAGCCAGGTGAAACAAAGCTAAGAGAAAGGTCAGTAGAATTCAAGCTAAATTTTTTGGGGAAAAAAAGCAGTCTGGCTGAACTGCCCCCACGGCAAGAAAGCAGCCCAACCTAGCTGCTTCAGAGCTCCTGGCCTGCACTCTTCAGGGGAGCCAAAGCAACTGATCAAAGGCCAAGGGCTCTTTTGTTGAGCAGCCTGGATCTGGATTGTGATATTGTGGTCTTGGGTGGTGGTCCTGGGGTGTGCTATCAGCAGGCCAAAGCTGGTGGGGGCTGTAGCACCCCTCCTAATAGCTCCGGCAGCTGTGAAAACCTCAGCAATTTGGGACAGAGCTTTCCTCCCTGGAAGCAGAGTTCCACAGAGCTAAAAAATCAAGCAATTAATTGACTGGCCAACATGAGGAAAAGGAAGCAAACTAAGAACAACAATATAACACTAGAATCCTTTTTTGGGGACCAAAAGGATCAAAGCATGGAACAGGAGGAAGACAACACAGTCAAAACTCCCACACCAAATGCTTCCAAGAAACATGAAGATTGCCTACAAGCCATAGATCGACCTAAAAAGGACTTTGAAAACCAAATAAGAGAAGTGGAAGAAAAATTGGAAAGAGAAATGAGAATGATGCAGGAAAGAGTCAACAGCTGAAGAGAATAACACCTTAAAAAACAGATTAACTCAAATGGCAAAAGAGGCCCAAAAAGCCAATGAGGAGAAGAATGCCTTAAAAAGTCAAATTTTCCAGATGGAAAAAGAATCTCAAAAGC
>JAQQSW010024883.1:0-10001 GCA_028646575.1 Pseudocheirus occidentalis | reverse complement strand
AAAGGGAACAGATTGTGGGAGGGGCCTTGCAGTGGGATCAATGTTCTGGGCTGGGGGGTAGGGACAAAAAGGGGAGAAAATCTGTAACTCAAAACCTTGTGGAAATGAATGATGTAACCAAGAAAATAAATTAAAATTTAAACAACAACAACAAAAATAAACTATTTGGAAAAAAAACAAGAGTATTGAGATGCTCTCTATATGTCTTGATTGTTGTCCTTCTTTCTCAAAGAGGACCAAAATGACACCATTACATTAGATCAAGTTACAATGTGTCTGATTGTGGCTGATCAGACCAATACCAGCTTGGAAATTTTTACTACAGTTTGGGCACAAATAGTCCATGTGAATTTGGAGGAGATTCTCTAAATTTGAACATCTTGCATTTCTTTTGAGCTATTTCAATTCTTATTTACTTATGAAGAACATCACCTTTTTGATGAGGGCATACCTTGTTGGGCAGTCCTATGCCTCCCATGTCATGCAACCAATTCCAAAGTTCTTCAGTGAGACCTTAAGTGCATCCTTTTATCACTTCCTATGGCCTCCATGTAAACATTTGTCTTATGTGACTTCTCCATAAAATAGTCTTTAAACATGCATATGTTTGGCATTCAAACAATGGGACCAGCCCATCAGAGTTGCACTCTCTGCATTAGAGTTTGAATGTTTGGCAATTTAGTTCAGGAAAGGAACTTGGTGTCTGGTACCTTATTCTGCCAAGTAATCTTCTGGATATTCCTAAGACAATTCAAATGGAAATGATTCTATTTTCTGGCATGGTGCTGGTATCCTATACAGGTTTTGCAGACATAAAACAATGAGGTCATCACAACAGCTTTGTAGGCCTTCGGTTTGGTAGTCAATCTAATACCTCTTCTTTCCCACACTTTCATTTTGGACTCTCCAAAACACTGAACTATCCCTGGCAATGTGTGCATCAACCTCATTATCAATGTGTATAACCCTGGAAAGTACATTGCCAAGGTAAGTGAACTTGTACAGAGTATTCAAAATGTCTCCATTTGCTATAATTGATGGTTCCACATATGGATGGTGTGATGCTGACTGGTGGAGCACCTAGGTTTTCTTGATGTTAATTGTTAGGTCAAAATTAGCAGAAGCAGCAAAGAATCAATCCATACTTCAGAGGTTGCACTGAGAACACAATCATCTGTGAGCAAAAAATCATGTAGCAACTCTCCTTCCATGATAGTCTTGGCTTGTAGCCTTTTCAAATTGAATAATTTGCCATCGGTATAGGAGCTATCCTTGATGCCATGTTCGTCTTCATTGAAGACTTCTGATAAGAAGACATCAGCCTTACCAATGTCAATTAATGAACAATCATTTCTTAAGTGCCTATGATATGTCATATGCTATGCTAAGTTATTTGGATACAGGAAGTAAAGCAAAGAAGGTCCCTGAACTCAAGCATCTTACATTCCAAAGGGGAAGATAGCATAAACATATATAGATAAAAATAAGGTTCATACAGAGTAGAAACAAGGTAATCTTAGAGCGAAAGGCATGAATATTTGGGAAACCAGGAAAGGTCATTTGCATAAGGTTGTGATTGACCTGAGTTTTGAAAAAAGCTAGGAATTCCGAAATATGGAACTGAGGAGGTAGAGCATCACAGATATGGGGGACAGACAGTTAAACAGCATGGAGATGGGAGATGGATCACAGTATATAGGAACAAGATGGAGACCATTATGGCTGGATCTGTAGAATTACAGAGATGAGTAATATGTAAGAATACTATAAAAGAAGGGAAGATCTGATTTGTGAGGAGTTTTAAATGCCAAATAGATAAGTTTATATTTGATCCTTGAGGTACTTAGGAGCCACTGGAGGTTATTAAGGAGGAGAATGACATGATCATGCCAGTGCTTTAGGGGAAAATGACATTTGGGCAGTTATATGTAGGATGAAATGGAAGATTTGAGGTAGGGAGGCCAAATAGGAGATTATTTTAGTAGTCTTGATGAGTCAGGATGAGTGGCATAATTTCAGTGGTGACAATGCAAAGTAGAGACAAGAAAATATGACAATAGTAGTAATTATGATGATAATAATAACAATTTGTTAGCTGTAAAATGGGATCTTAAGGTTGTTTTAATTTTCACTTCTCTAATCAGTAATGATTTAGAGCATTTTTTATATGTCTATGAATTGATTTGATTTCTTCATTGGAAAACTGCCATTCATACCCTTTGACCATTTATCACTAGGGGAATGATTTATATTCATATCCATTTGACAAAGCTCTTTATATGTTTGAGATATGAGACCTTTATATGAGAATCACACTTTTCTGCTTTCCTTCTGATCTTGACTACATTTGTTTTGTTTGTACAAAATCTTGTTAATTCAATGTAATCAAAATTATCCATTTTACAACTCACACTGCTCTCTTTTGTTTATTCATAAGTAGTTTGCCTATTTATAAGTTTGATAGGTAATATATTCCATGTTGTTCAAATTTTCTTGTAACCTCTTTCTTTATATCTAGGTCATGCATCCCTTTTGATCTGATCTTGACAAATGGTGTACAATATTGCTCTATGCCAAATTTCTTCCAGACTGCTTTCCAGTTTTCTCAACAATTTTTTTTACCAAAATTGAATTCTAATCTCAAATTCTTAAGTCAATTGCCAAATGTTTGGCAAATATAAGGTTACTATGATTATTTGCTGCTGCAAATTTTATTTCAGTTTTATGAACCATTTTGTCTAGTTCATGATTTTTGAAAGTCTGTGCTAAATATTGTTGTCTTTTGCTTCATCAGAAGATTGTTCATCTTTGTAAAGAAAAAAATGGCAAAATAGGTTTTTAGTAGTTCTACTTTCTTTTCATTAACCATTAAAATCATCCCATCTACCCCACATAGTTTTTATTTCCTTCTTTGTCTCTTCCTCTTACCCTCAACAAATACATTTTATATATGCTTAATTCTGATCCCAAATTTCAATTCATTCTGGGCTTAATACTACTGAAGTATTTTTTTCTGTGCCACAATATTCCTTCATATTAATTTTTAGTTGTCTGGTCTTACTTATGCTATTCAATTAAATTAACTCCCCCAAAAGTTTCTTATGTTCTGTAAAGCCACACATGAGCATCTTTCCAGAGGACTGCTATTGTGAACAGCTTTCAAGGTTCTGATTACATAGTAAACACTATTTCTTCAACAACAAATCAGAGCAAAACATTTACAGAAATCTAGGTTCAGCATTTACAATGTTACAACTTAATCAAAATGTAGCATTCACAACAATTTATCACTAAAATGACCACATAGTTTTCACCACAGTGGTCACATGGTTTTGAACAAAGTACAATATTTAGTCAATCAATCACTTAGTAACTTAATCATTCAATCAACTCAATCATTTAATCATCCTTAACAAAGCTTGCCTCCTTAAGGGTCACAAAATACGAAAGTCAAAGTTCTGCACTCATGGGGCACACTAAGTTACAAATCAGTCAATATTTAGCCATCATTCACTACTCAATCATCAGAAAATACACAGGCCATCCACCCCTCAGTCATGAGTAAATCACAATCTTCTCAGTCAGGACCTAGTATCCAAGAAAAGTCTTCTTTCAGCTTGCTACTGGGTAGGCTCTCAGATTCCCTGGATCCCCTTCCATGGTCTCAGCTCCTACCTAAATTCACCAAACTGTCACCTTGGTTCAAAAGCAGACAGCTCCCAGTCCCTTGTCTAGCTCTCTATGTAGTTCCTGTTCCATGCTAAAGCTCGTAGTGTCCAGTGTACCATAAATCCTTCACAGTCTCTGTTCCTGGGAAGTCAAGGCTAAACAAAGCCACAAATAGACAAAATACCGGTGCCACAGTCATGTTTCCTCAGTCTTTGGCAACTCCAGCTGGCCCTCAGAAATCCTCAGCAGCTCCTCAGCAGCTTCTGCTTGCCCTCCTCAGCACCATAAGCTCCATTCAAAATCATTTTATCCAGCCTCCATGTGGTTTGCTCCAAGAAATTCTGACTTTCCCAGCTAGGGGTTTTCCTTATATACAGTATTTCTCATCCCTTTTCAGCCCCTTCCTGTCACATCAGCACAGGGGTACCCTGTTCAGCCCCTTCCTGGTACCCAAGCAGCAGGGTATCACACCTTCTGTTTCTTTAATACAGGGTTAATTTTAAACTAATGGCTAAGTACTTCTTAGCTTTCCAGTACAAAGGGATCTTCAAATTTCATTACCATTACACATGCTTACTGTTGTAAGGCATGTGTAGGCATTATGCTACTACAGTAGCTTTCAAACTTTTTGATCTCAGGCTCCCTTCACTCTGAAAAAAACGTTGAGAACTGGCCTCAGGAATTTTATTTACATGGGTTGTATTCATCCATTTTTACCATATTGGAAAATTAATTGTCTTAGTTGTGACCCTGAGGATTCCTTTAAAAGGGGGCTGTGACTATGCTTTCTGAACCACTGCAGTAGGGGATATAAAGACAAAACAAATTGTTCTCTTCTCTCAACTGATATAACTAAGTTTTTCAAATGAATTTGTGGCCTAAGAGATTCAGAAATATTCTTCAACAATTTATTTCACAGCCTAGTCCGGCATATTCATCATGTGTGAGTCCTGTCCATGTTCTCACAAAAGGTCTTTACAACATGCTAAAAGTGTTTTTGTTTTGCTAGAACTCTGGACATTAGAAAGGGATGATTCTCATTCTCTACCTGTCATCACTCTTTTTATTATGTAACAAGGCCATCATCTTATTCTATAATACAATTACTTGCCTACAACCTTCTTTGAAGTTCCTCATTGGTTTTATGTTCACACCAACCATGTTTCTCCATTACTTCTTGTATGATAGTCATCTTAATTACTTGGTGGAAATCATGCTCCATATCTCATTGCCATTTAGCAATATAGGAAAAATGTTATTTTTAAAGATAGTCCTTTAATTTTGTGGGAAACTTGGGGTCAGTAAAAGGACTTTACAATTTCCAGAAAGCAATCCAGCTCTCTTATCCTTTTACAATATTTACCAAGCTTATTGTCCATCTATGATGTCTGTCCCAGAAATGCATATACTTAGATAACTCTTAAAGAATATCCATTTGAATGCATGCTGGTGTCTAGGAAACACACATTTTTCATACCCTTGGTATTTCTATGTATTTGAACAGGTCGGATTCCCTTTGAGTTATTACTGATATTTTCCAAGAATCTCTTCAGTTGTGAGGCTTGATGTAATCAGCTCTATGTCATCAACTCAAAGCTCCTGGAATATTTTCTCATCTGCAGAAAAGATTCCCCATTAAACCAAGAATCTATGCTGTGTCTCATCTTCTTTATCACACTAGTGAACGTCATTGATGAGAAAACACTTTCTTCCTTTATGCCTCACCTCATGTTTATTAAGGTCATTGTAAAATTATTTCCATTGTTCATTAGAGTCATTTTATATCATTATTTCTGTAGTTAACATCTTCCAAAGAATTCTGGATGATCTTTATTTATGGATGATAGGCATGGTATTACAAAAGAACGTGTAAGTCAGAGTTTCATTTTAATTAATCAGAAGCTTTTTACTATCAAACAAACAATATAAACAAGTAGATTACATATTTACTACATCTTACAGCTTACTGAAAATTTTTAAATATGTGGATGAACTCTGAATGTGGTTGGTGAAAGTCAACTTATTCCCTATTAATTAGGTTTGATATTTTCCCATGCCTTTGCTATCACCTCCTTCATATACTCTGTGTATCACTTCATCAACTACCTCGACTGTCTTTTCTTTTTGCTTTTTGGAGGGCAGTTGGGGTTAAGTGACTTGCCCAAGGTCATATGGCTAGTTTTTGTGTTAAGTGTCTAAGGCCGGATTTGACCTCAGGTCCTCCTGACTCCAGGGATGGTGCTCTGTTCACTGTACCACCTAGCCACCCCAGGTACTTCAATTTTCAACATATTTAATATTAATCTGTCTACTTTTTCCACTTTTGTTCTATTTAATCCGATTTATTCTTCCTTTATAAACACAGCTGGGACTTTGATGTTAGTGTTTAAGTGCAGGGGTTCCACTTAATAAAGACAACAATTTGTCAATTAAATTTTCTTCCCTCAAGATTTTTTCTGTTTCTCATCTCCTTTCATTCTTAACCTTCAATGCATTTGGGATAACTTTTCCTTAGTCAAAAGGCTAGCTTTTTTTTTTAAAAAAATGTAATTTTATTCACCATTACTTCTCTCTTCTTTAATAGGAATTTCTTTTCTAGGAAGAAATGGACAGCAAAATTATACTAGTGGGGGGACATCAACCTTACTATCTCTGAACTTGACAAATATAGCCTCAGAATAAATAAGAAAGAAGTTAAGGAGGTGAATAGAATTTTAGAAAAGGTAGATATGATAGACCTCTGTAGAAAACTAAATGGGGATAGAAAAGGATATACCTTTTTTCTCAGTGGTACATGGCACATGCACAAAAACTGACCATATACTAGGGCATAAAAAACTCACAATCCGGTGAAGAAAGGCAGCAACATTTAAGTGCATCCTTTTTGTATGATGATGCAATAAAAATTATTTGTGATAAAGGGCCATGGAAAGATAGACTAAAAATTAATTGGAAACTAAATAATCTAATGCTAAAGAATGAATGGGTCAACAGCAAATCATAGAAACAATCAATAATTTCATTCAAAAGAATGACAATAATGAGACCATATACCAGAACTTATGGGATGCAGCAAAAGCAGTTCTTAGGGGAAGTTTTATGTCTATGAATGCTTAGAGGAATAAAATAGTGAAAGAGGAGATCAATGAATTGGGCATGCAACTGAAAAAGCTAGAAAAAGAACAAATTAAATACCCTCAAATAAATACCAGATTGTAAATACTGAAAACTAAAGGAGAGATTAATAAAACTGAAGTTAGCAAAACTACTGAATTAATAAATAAAACTAAGAGCTGGTTTTATAAAAAAATAAAATAGATAACCTTTTTATTAATTTTATTTAAAAAAGAAAACCAAATTAGTAGTATAAGAATGAAAAGGGTGAATTCAACACTAATGAAGAAGAAATTAAAATGATAGTTAGGAATCAGCTTGCCCAGCTGTATGCCCATAAATTTGACAATGTAAGTAAAATGGATGAATGTTTTAATAAATATGAATTCCCAGATTAACAGAAGAGGAAGTAACATAAATAAACCCATCTCATTAAAAGAAATTGAGCAAGTCATAAATTAACTTACTAGGAAAAAATTCCAGGGTCAGATGGATATGCAAGCAAATTTTATCAAACATTTAAAGAGCAAGTATTGCCAATACTATTTAAGCTATTTAGGAAAATTGGTGAAGGAGTAGCCATACCAAATTCTTTTTGAAACCCAAACCAGGAAGAGCCAAAACTGAGAAAGAAAATTATACACCAATTTCCCTAATGAATATATATATCTTTTCAAAATAAAATATTAGGAAAAAGATTACGGCAACTTATCATGAGAATAATATACTTTAATCATGTATGATTTATACCAGGAATTCAAAGCTGGTTCAATAACAGGAAACCTATAAGCATAATTGATCCTATCAACAACAAAGCTAAAAGAAATGATATGATTATCTCAATAGATAGAGAATACAATACCCGTTCCTATTAAAACACAAGAGAGCATAGGAATAAATGGAGTCATCCTTAAAATGGTAAGTACTGTCTACCTAAAACGTTCAGCAAGCATTATATGTATTGAAGATAAGCTAGATGAATTTTTAGTATGATCAGAGGTGAAACAAAAGATATCCACTGTTACCACTGTTCTTTAGTATGGTACTAGAAATGTTAGCTTTATTAGTAAGAGGGGAAAAAAAACAAATTGAAGGAATTAGAATAGACAAAGAAGAAATTAAGTGATCACTCACTCTTTGCAGATGATATGATGATATACTTAGAAAATCAAGTAAAAAACTATTTGAAACAATAAGCAACTTTAGCATATCAGATTGCATGGCATCTTCATGAGGGAAGTGAAAGGGAGGTGAGAGTGAGAAAATTTTAAATTTATGGAAGTGAATGTTGAAAACTAAAAATAAATAAATGGGGCAAAAGATACGATATTCCTCATAATTGTCCATCATACATCTTCATAAACTTTGAAATATGGTTATATATTCTAATAGACACATGGATAGATAGATAGATAGATAGATAGATAGATAGATAGATAGGTAGATAGATAGAGATATTCTAATAATATAGCCAAATGTTTCCTTTTGCAACCATTTCTCTCCATTTGGCAAGTTGGATGTTTTTGACCAAGCTACTTTTTGTGCTCTTTTGTTAATTTTGTTCTTATAGTTATTTTACATTAATTATTCTGGATGCAACTATTTTAGCCAATATATATATATATATATATATTTTTTTTTTTTCTTTTAACGACTTCTCATTTTATAATTTAATTACTTGTTTAAACAAGTCAGGTAAATTGCCTCACTCATATCTTGTTTTCTTATTATTCTTTTTTTTTTCAAATTTTGATAGTCTGACTTTATACAGACAGCTGACTCAGGGATAACTCCCATATGAATAGCAAGTCTTTTCTTGTCAGTTAGAACATAATCTATTTTGTTCTTTGTGATGTTATTTTGTTCCCATCATGTCCAGAATAGCAGTTATCATTGTAACTTTTTTACCCCTTGAATGATGAAATTACCAATGTCAAGAATTTAAGTATTCTATTTAAAAAAAAAGAGAACTACATCAGATGTCCAGCCAATTAAATTCAAACATTGCTATAATATAATGCTCCATACATGTTTTATGATCTGTTTCTAGTGCATATTATCCACATTGCCCTTCTGTTAATGTGTTCTATATCCCCTTAGATAACAGTACTCCCTCTTTCCTTCCTTCCATTGTGCTTCAAACAAAATTGGTTCATCGTGTTACTCTTTTTTCTGTTTCATAGGTATCCAAACACAAGTATATAATCTTGATTTATAGTGTTGCCCTCTTTTCTCCTTTTATAAAATTTGGGCTTTTGAATTATGTGTATGCTTACAGTGGCATGTCATTTCCAAGGGTCACATCCTACTATTTATGTTATGTGTCTGAGATCATATTTACTTCCTTGTGTTAAGACCTCTAGTTCACATTATTTACAACCTTACAGGTGTGAAGAAAGGGTCATATATATGACAGGTATGATTAGTAGTGCTATTATTATTACTAATCACCCACTTCCTTTTTTTAAATATATTTTTTGTTTTCTTGTTTACATCATTCATTTCCAAGAGATTTTTGAGTTGCAAATTTTCTCCCTGTCTTTCCCCTACCCCATAACCCCAAGCCAGCAATCCCACTATAAAGCCCCTCCCCCAATCTCCTCTCTTTCATGTCCTCCTCCAACACCCCACTAACTTTCTGGTATGTCAGGGAGGGTCTCCCTACCCCAGTCCCTGTATATCTTAATTCCTAGTTGCATGTTTTGCAGAGTTTTAAATTCTAGATTCTTTTGGTTCCTCCCTTGTCAACCACCCCCACTGGAAGGACAAGCAATTCAATACCGGCTGTGCAATCTGATCATATGTCCCTCCTTCCTATCCCGCCTCCCCTTGTTCTGTTCTCTACCCTGTCCTTGTCCCTTTACTGAAGTGTGCACTTCCATCATCCCTCCCCCAGACCCTGCCCTCCCCTCCATCATACCGCTTCTCATCCCCATGCCCCCTACTCTCCTGTGTGGCATGATGCCCAGTTTAGAGTTTGTTACTGGTTTTTTATTCAGGTGAGGGTTATCTTTTTGGGTCAGGATGTATAGGGCTTACCTATACCCACCTCAACAGGCCTCGGGCATCCCCGGCTCCCAGTCCACTCCGGGAGAAACAGCTGCACAGTGGAACTCAGGACACAGGACTTGCTTCTAGCTTTTATTGAGAGTTCATCCTCTATCTTAGTGTGGCTGGACTGGACTGGCCTGGCTGGACTGGACTGGCCTGGCTCCACC
>JAQQSW010024882.1:0-10001 GCA_028646575.1 Pseudocheirus occidentalis | reverse complement strand
TGTGGGAGGGGCTTTACGGTGGGCCCACTGTTTTGGGCTTGGGGGTAGGGGAAAGAAGGAGAGAAAATTTGTAACTCAAAACCTTGCGGAAATGAATGATGTAATCAAGAAAATAAATTAAAATTTAAAAAGAAAAAAGAAAAAAAAAGAATTCCAGGCTAGATGTCTCTCTGGACACTTCCAGCTCTGAAGGTCTGTGATTCTTAAGACTCCTGAAGAAGGTCCTAGATTTTGGTGATCATTCCCTTTTTTGTACTTATTTGCTAAATCTCAGTAGTCATTAATACTTATTTAGCCCAAGAGTATCCTATCTTATGTTTTTATTTTTCTTTTTATACCTAAATCTTAAATCTCTAATTAACTTATAGCTTTTGAAGGCAGGAATTGTGTTTTATACCTCTATATCATAGTTAGCACCTAGCTCGGTGGCCCCCACACAGGATATGGTCAGTATATGTATATATACTAATCACTTATTAAGTATATACTTCTTTTTAAAAATATTCTCACCAATTCTCTATATCCCCACCCTCTTTCCACTAAGAGCTCATCTGTAAATTTAGAGCCCTAAACTGTCTAAAAGACTGATAAGCAAGTTAAATTCTCGACCTTGGAGAAAGAAGCCTCGGGAAAACCTCAGGTCTTCTCATTCTGGTACTTTTCTGAAATTAAATTTAAAGATCGATAAGCTGAAAGTACAACCATGCTGAATAAAAACAACACTTAAAAATGAACTTGAGATTAACATAGGACTGAACATTCAATTCATTCCCCAAAGATTCCTAGTCCAAGAGATTTCTTGAATTAGGGGCTTCCAGGGACTCCAGCTATCAAAAATAGATTGGTTTTTCTGATCATAAGGCAACATTCAGAATTGTGAGCTCATTATATTGAGGCAAGTTCCTTTACAAGGCATATTTTATCATCTTTTCAATCTGTACTGTAGTTTTCTATGCAGACTTATGTGTTACCTGACCATCAAAATGTAGCACGATTGGCTTGTATAGTGTGTTGGACATAGTGCCACAGTAGATTTCTTATGTGGGTGTTTGAATGATTAACTGGATAGATTTTTTTTCAACAAAATTACAGGAAGTTAGATTCAGTCTGTGGGAGTCTGTTATCTAGTACCAGTCTTCATGTGGCTTAAGTTGTACATTTAAGGGGCCTTAGAGGCAATATCGTTCAATTTCTCTCATTCTACAAAGGAAGAAATGGAAGCCTAGTGATGCCTAGTGACTGACCCAAGCGTAGTAAATAGCAATATCAGGATTAGAATCCAGATTTTCTGATTCAAAATCCAGTGTTTTTTCCACCTTTACCATAGTGGAAGACCATAATTTTGTCTTTTTTGAGATTTAAGAACTAATGCCAGCTGTTTATATCTCTTTGTTTGGATTTGCTGTAATTTTAGACATGTTACTATTTACTTTTCTAGCAAAGTAAAAAATCAGTACTATTTGGCTGTTTGCCATGTTGCTCATTAGTTTTTGTTAAGCATAAAGGTTGACTTGCTTTGATCCAGATAACTGCAGGGCCTTACAAATTGGCAGAAAGACAAGGGAGACTGAGGTAGAGAGGTAGTGTGCCTAATTGCTATTTTTTAAGAAGTGCAACTAAAATGTCTATATGCTTTGACCTCGAGATTCCATTACCGGATTTATAGCCCTAAGGAGATCATTAATAAGGAGAAAGTACTTTATGCCAAAATGTTTATAGCAGAAATTTTTTTTTGATAGTAAATAATTGGAAACAAAGTAGATGCCCATCAATTGGGGAATGAACAAATAAGTTATGGAACAGTACATGAATGTGATGGAATATTATTATGTCATAAAATTATGAATATAATGAATACATAGAAGCATGGAGAAATCTACATGAACTGATGCACAGTGAAGTAAGCAGAGCCATGAAAACTCTAGCTAGCTAGCTAGTTATCTAGTGATCTGCCACAATGATATAGATGGAAAGACTAATCACAAAACAATAAAAAAATCATCATTATACAATTTCCAAGAACAAGAATTTTTCCAAAGAAGAGATAAGACATCCCTACCCCATATCTTTAAAGAAGTGGGAGGTCCATGGGTATGATACACTGCATATGCTATCAGACTTTTTTTTTAATACATTGATCACTTTTGCTGATTTTATTTTTGTCTCTTCTTCCTCTTTTAAGAAAAAAGAGGGGATAGCTCCCTGGAAGAATGAGGAGCAGCAAGATTGGGAGATACTGGAACAATATTGGGGATATAAAAACAAGATAATAAATGTTTCTATTTTTAAAAGTCTTTTGGGGGAGGAACACATAGATAGCATCATGAAACCTGAGGTATCTCTGAACTTCTTGTGCCTATTCTGGGTTTTCAGGCCTGATTTGCTTCTTTGTCCAGAGAGCCTTAAAGAGATACTTGCCAGCTCGGAGGATAGAACTGTAACTATCAGTGCATGTGTATGTTTGTGTTTGGTTTCAGGCTCCCACTTTGAGAATATCATTTATTCCTTGGGAGAAAACTAGACCCTTAAGGGGTTCTAGTTTTGTATACTCCATCTCAGAGGTGAGTAACCTAATAAATCTTACCTTTCCTGAATGGGGATCTTTTGGGTTGTAATGACTGCAAGCTGGAACTAAACCAATCCTGACTCAAGCTGCTGCAGGCTTCTGAAACTGTTGCACGGACTGGGTACTAAGTGAGTATTTCCAGGTTGTTGAAATGCTAGGCATATTGCTTTAGTTGTGAGAATTATGAAAGAGAAGGATGTTTGGGGTATATCTACCTTCCCTTTAATATGTCCTCCCTCTGTGCACACTCTCTACCTCTGAGGGTTTTTTATGTTGCTCCCCCATCCCCATTCTCCCTTTCCCATACAAATAAAAACTTGTTTTCAGAAAAAGGTGTGAAAAGACTAAGGTACAAGTCACTGATTAGGTTAAAATAAGGATAAAATCAGCAAACTATTGGCTAGTGAACTTGACCTCAATTCCTGTATAAATTCTATAACATAGTATTAAAGGTATAGTTTAGTGAGCATCTAGAAAATGGAACAAGGGGTGGGGTGACAAGGGGGGAGCCAGGTGACGCAGTGAAGAGAGCACCAGTCCTGGAGTCAGGAGGGCCTGGGTTCAAATGTGACCTCAGACACTTTATACTTATTAGCTATGTGACCTTGGGCAAGTCACTTAACCCCAACTGCCTTGCCTTCCACTCTCCCAAAAAAAAAAGAAAGAAAGAAAATGGAACAAGGATCACAAACAGTCCACATTGTCTCATAAAGAATAAGTTATGGCTTTGCATTGAATAAATAGTCAAAGGATATAAACAAACAATTCTCAAAAAAGGAGACCAACATTTTAACAACTTGTAGTGTCAATGCAATATTTACAGAGCCCATGATCATGATAAAGACCGTGACTATTAGTACTGCATGATGTTCCATCACAAAATTCTCCAGATAGAGGATAGAACACCAGAAAACCCAATCCCAAAACCAGTAATCCGATTCCATCATAGTGCCAAAGATATTCAGAAGCCATAATAGGTCTGAGAGCCACAGCACCCTTCAGCCTTCCCACAAACCAATACAAGATCAATATTTACTCACAAACCTCTCTTTCTCCTTGCCTGAGCACCTCTCTCCAACATCCTCTGTCTAGCTCTGGCTCCCAGCTTCCGGTGGGCTCCGCTTCCCTTCAGCAAACTCCTCCCACCACAGGCTCCATGTGACTACATTCAGCCTATTGGGGGCAGAGTTTACTTTCACAGCAGGGGAGGTCTTCAAACTCTCCCCAGGTCTATTAAGGGGCAGGGAAGATATTCAAATTCCCATTCCCATTATACAGCTATACAGAAAATTGCTTTAAATTATGAATAATAAGAGAAATGAAAATCAAAATAATTTTGAATTTTTACCCCATTGCTAGAAAATTAACAAAAATGACTGCATTTAATTATGGAGGGGCTTCATAAAAACAATTCCATTGTTGGCAAAGCTATTGTATTTGGCATAGTCCAGAGATGGTCATTCTGGAAAGCAATATGAAATCATACTTTTAAAATGACTAATACTCCCTACGAGACCAGCTAGGTGGTGAAGGAGATTGAGCACTGGGACTGAAATCAGGAAAATTATCTTCTTGAGTTCAAATCTGACCTCAGACACTTACTAGCTGTGTGACCAAGGAAGTGCAAGTCACTTAACCTTGTTTGCCTCAGTTTCCTCATCTGTCAAATGAGTTGAAGAAGAAAATGGCAAAACCACTCCAGAATCTTTGTCAAGAAAACTCCAAATGGAGTCACAAAGAGTCAGACATGTCTGAGCAACAACAAAAACATTCCCTACAATTTTTGTGTTAAGCATACACTTGCAAAGATGTCACAATCAGAGAGGCCCTGTACGGATCAAAATAGTCATGGAATTACTTTATGTGATAGAAAAATATTGGAAACAGAGTAAATGTCCAACAATTAGGGACTGCTTACTCAAATTGTGATACATAAATGCAACAGAATATTGTGATAAGAAACAGTGAACATGAAGAATTCAGAGATGCTCAGGAGGACTTACATGTAATAACATAGAATGAAGTAAATAGAACCAGGAAAATAATATATACTATAACAATGTAAATGGAAAGAACAAAAAAGTTAATGTAGTATAATTATAATGAGCAAGTTTATGCCAGAGACAAAACAGTAAAATTCTCCTTTTCCCCTTCTTTTCAGAGGTGGACAGCACTGGGTCTTTAAAGTTATATTTAACTTTTTAATCATTAAAAATTTACCTTCTTTGCCTTTCACCTTAGCCACTTCCCTTTTCCCCTCCAACTGAGAACATCACATGCTTATTCAATTTTCACATGACACAAAATTTGTAGGTATAACAGTAATAAATACCACCTATATAGTGCTTTCTATGTTCTAGATCCCATGCTAAGTACTTTATAACTAATTTTCATTTGAGCCTCACAATAGTCCACATATTCTAGATAATATAGATAAGATTAAGGCAAGCAGAGGTTAAGTGACTTGCCCCAAGTCATATAGCTAGGAAGTGTCTGGGGCTAGATTTGAACTCAGATCTTCCTGACTCCATGCCTGGTGTTCTATCTATTGTATCACTTACCTGCCATATTAATACACTGACTAATACAGTGGATTATAGAGTCAGAATTCAATTCAAGGTAAATTACAGTCTGAAGAACAAATTCAGCCAGCATTTCGTATGATGTATGAGCTAAAAATGGTTTTTACATTTGAAAATACAATTTTATTTATTATTAGCTCCTGAGCATACAAAAATGGGCAGTTAACCAGATCTAACCCTCCAGTCAGTCAACCAATTAGCAGTTAATAAGGACTTGTTAGATGTCAGGCATTGTATTAAGAGATGAAGATAGAAAAAGAAGCAAAGACCTTTCCTGCCCTTTAGGAGTTCACAATGTAATGAGTGAGACAACATGCAACATGTGTTCAAATACGCTATATACAGTAGAACTAGGAAAAATTCACAGAGGGAAGGGACTAGAATTAAGAAGGGTTGGAAAGGGCTTCATGTCGGAAATGAGATTTTAGTTGGAACTTAAGGAGAGTGGGAAGCTGGGAGGTAGAGATGAGGAAGGAAAGCATTCCAGGCGTGAGGGACAGCCAGATAGAATATCAGAGCTGGGAGATGGAATGTCTTGTTCCTGGGACAGCAAGGAGGCTGTTGTCATGGAATCAAAGAATATATGATGGGAAGTAAAGTATAAGAAGAGTAGTGGCAGGTTATGAAGAGCTCTGAATGGCAGACAAAGGATTTTGTATTTGATCTTGGAGGTGAGAGGAAGCCACTAGAATTTATCGAGTAGAGAGAGAGGGTGACATGGTCAGACCTATTCTTTAGGAAAATGCCTTTGGAGACTGAATGAAGGATGGATTTGAGTGGGGAGAGACTTGAGGCCGGCAGACCCATCAGCAGGCTATTGGAATATTCCATAGTAGAGGTGATAAAGGTCTCCACAAGTGTGGTAGTAGTGTCAGAGAAGATAAGGGGAATATTGGAAAGCTTTTGCAAAGGTGTAATTGATAGGCTTGGCAATGGATTGGATATGGAGTGGTCCTTCCTTCTTTAAGAGGACCAAAATGACATCAGTTCTAGAGTCAAGTTATAGTGTGTCTTACTGTGGCTGATCAAACCAATATGAGCTTGGAATGCTGTCACAGGTCAGGCACAAATAGTCCATGTGAACATTTGGATTAGATTCCTTTTTTTAAGTTTTGCTTTTTGGAGGGGGAGGGCAGGGCAATAGGGGCTAAGTGACTTGTCCAAGGTCACCCAGCTAGTAAATTTTAATGTCTGAGACTGGATTTGAACTCAGGTCCTCCTGCCTCCAGGACCAGTGCTCTATTCATTGAGCCGCCTCCCAGGGTTGATTCTCTAAATTTGTGCCTCTTGCATTTCTTTTGAGATACTTCAGTTCTGCTTGTCTCACCTTCTCTGATGTGGGCATGCCATGCTGAGTGGTCTTGTGCCAGTGTCTCCCATGTCACACAATCAGTTCCAAAGTTCTTCAAAGAGAACTTAAGAGTGTTCTCATATTGCTTCTTCTGACCACCATGTGAGCAGTTGCACTGTGTGAGTTCTCCATGAAATAGTCTTTTTGGCAACCACACAATTTTCATCTGAATGTGACAAACCCATTGGAATTGCACTCTCTGCGGTAGAGTCTGAATGCTTGGCAATTTAGTTCAAGAAAGGACTTTAGTGTCTGGAATCTTATCCTGCTAGGTGATCTTCAGAATCTTCCTAAGACAATTAAAATGGAAGCAATTCAGTTTCTTGGCGTGGCACTAGTATGCTGTCCAGATTTCACAAGCATACAACGAGATCAACACAACAGCTTTGTAGACCTTCTGTTTGGTAGTCAGTCTCTTCTCTCCCACAGTTTCCTTTGGATCCTACCAAACACTGAGCTAATTCAGGTAATGTATGTATCAACCTCATCATCAATGTGTACCTGCCTGGAAAGTACACTGCCAAGGTAAAGTGAACTTATTCACAGCATTCAAAACTTTTCTATTTGCTGTAACCAATAGTTCCACATATGTAGAAGTGGTTTGAGACGGTGAAGAGTCAAGGACAACACATAGGTTGTGAGCCTGGGGGAATTGGAAGGATGAAGTTACTCTGCATAGTAACAGGGAAGTTTGTAGGAAGAGAGCATTTAGAGAGAAAGATAAGGATTTCAGTTTTAGATATGTTGAGTTTTAGATGTCTAGTGAGCATTCAGTTTGAGATAGCTAAAAGGCAGTTGGAAAAAAGAACAGAAAAGTTAGAGGAGGATAGAAAGACTTGAAAATAATCATCATAGAGATAATACTTCAGTCCATGGGAGCTGAGGAGGCCACCAAGCATGGAGGGAAAAGACAAGAGGACTCAAGAAAGAGGCCTGTGGTATACTTATGGAAAGGATCCAGAAATGGAGACCAAGATGCAGCAGTGTGAAAGGTAGGAAGAGAATCAGGAGAGAGCGGAGTCCCAAAATCCTAGAGAGAAAAGGGTATCAAGAAGAGGTTCACAAATGATGTGAAGGGATGCAGAGAGGTTAAGAAGAATTAGGCTTGAGAAAAGACCATTGGATCTGGCGATGAAGAGATAACTGACAACTTTGGAGAAAGCAATTTTTGTGGAATGATGAGGTTGGAAAACAAATTATAGGGGGTTAAGAAAAAGAGTAAAAGCAGAGAAAGTGAAGGCACATATTGGACAGAGCCTTTTCAAGGAGTTTAGCCATAAAAAGAAGAAGAGATATAGGATAATAGTGGAAAGAATTAAGTGAGGGTTTTTTGAAATGAGAGTTGATGTGGGAATGTTTATAGGCAATAAGGAAGAAGCCAGTAGACAGGAAATGTCTGAATATATGTGAGAGAGAAGGAATGACATAGGGGGTGGTCTGATGAAGAAGCCAGGGTGGAGTGATATTATTTATGACAATGAAGCTCTTTACTTTGGTAAGTAGGGCCACCTCTTTGTGTGAGATAGGGGTGAAGGATGAGATAGTAGTAGAGAACATCTAAATGATTTGAGATGAGGAAGAGGGGAGAAAAGAGAGTTTATGCTGAATGACCTCAATTTTTTTTTGTTCTTGGATGAGAGTTGGGGGAGGTAAGCCATGAGATATTTGAAGGAGGATGAAAAAGTTTGGAAGTGGGAAAAAAGCTATGGAAAGTGGTCTAATGAAAGGAGGTGTAGAAGTATTGCTTGGCAGCAGAGTGGGCTCAATTGAGATTGCAAAACATAAATTTATGGTGGACCTTATCACATTGGTTGCATGATTTTCTTCATTTTCATTCAGTAGTACATTTGTGGAAAGGTAGCAGATGATGGGAATGATCCAAGGCTGGGGATTGATAGGGCCCAATCAACAATATAAGGGGGTTAGGGATTCAAGAGGATTGTAGAGTCAAACTAGTTCACCAAGGAGTCAAAATGAGGAAAAAAGAAGAAAGTGGTTAGTATAGGAGTGATAGCCTGAGAGAATACTGAGAATTCAAGGGATTAGAAGTCACAGTGTAAACAAAGAGTAGAATTTGGCAAGAGAAAACAGAGACATAGGAGGAATGCCAATACATTATAGTCAGCTAAGGAAATTTTGGAATTTCTTCACTTGGAGGTACATTTGTAGGTGATAGAAAGATCATGAGTATGATCATCTATGTGTATGTCTGAGATGGGATGAAGGAATAATTTGTCATGGGAAATGTCTAGGTTGAGAAATGGAGTGGCGCAGGTATTTGACAGAAAGTCAATATGGATGTTGAAGTACCCTAGGATGAGGGCAAGAGTTGGCGGGGACAGAAAAATTGTGAGGCGTGTACTAAACTCATTGAAGAAGGAAGGGTAGTGACCTGGAGGATCTGGAGACAGTAACTAGCAAGATTTTGATGGGGTGGTAGATATGGGTTGCAAGAATCTCAAGATAAGGGAGGCAGGCTACAGTTTGCTGACCTCTGTGTTAGAACATTGGGTTGTATTTAAGAAAATCAAATTTAATTAGGATAAATATAAAATGAGAGGCAGTTTGGCATAATGTACTGAGAAGTAACTTCAGAATAAGGAAGATCTGGGTTCAAGGCCTGATAAAAATACTGACTAGACAAATCATTTGGTTTCTTGGTGTTCAAGTCAGTTTTTATAATGGGAAGAAAAGTAGTACTTAGCGCCTTGTTTCAGCTATTTAATTATTTAACACATTTCAGTTCAAGTTTCTTTTGAGCCTTGCCCATGATTATATCAAGTCTTTGTTAAGAAACATAACTTGTGAAACCCACAGTGGGAGGAATTTGCTGAGGCAACAGGAAGGAGTAGAACAGGAAGGAGCTAATGACCATATATAAGGATAAGCCCAAGCTGGGAAAGAGCAGAACTGAGAAGGGGAATGGTTGTGGAGGCCAGCACTCTGTTTGTCTGTTCTGTCTGTGTTGATGTACTGATTTTTGTTTCTGATACTTTGTACAGAAGCCTTGGGACCTTACTGGAAGCCCTGAAAGAGGATTTTCTTGTTGTCTTTTTGCAGAAGTCCTGCAGGAGGGTTTCAGAGGTCCTGGGACTGTACTGATGATGTATGTTGAGTTCTCAGACCTTGTTGGTGGGTCTGTGTTGATTTCACAGGCAGATAGTGAATTGATGATGGTGCCGGCAATGTTATGAATGTTATTGTAGTCCTGTTAAGCTTTGTCTTCCTAGGAACAGAAACTGTTAAGGACTTGAGGTGGACTGGACACTGTGAGCTTCAATATGGAACTGGACAAGGAACTGAATGAGGAGCTGAACAAGGAGCTGAGAGTTGCCTACCTTTGAATCCAGGTGACAGTTGGGTAAATTCAGGCAAAAGTTGGGATCATGGAAGAGGAACCATGGAATTTGGAAGCCAGCCTCAAATCAAAATGAAAAGACCTCTCCTTGGGTACTTAATGCTGACTGAGAAGATCATGATATAATGTGACCTGGGGTGGAGA
>JAQQSW010024881.1:0-10001 GCA_028646575.1 Pseudocheirus occidentalis | reverse complement strand
TATGAACAAACTTGCATAAAGCAATAAATTTGCTTGCCTGCAGTCTCTGTCAAAATACCTATTTTCTAGTAAAAAAAAATTTACTAGGTAAGGTCAGATTTACACTCACCCAATAAAATACTCCATTTACAAATTGAGTTCCTACAGTCCTTCATATACTGATTTCAAAACCATGATATGCCATGTGCCTACAGATTTCAATAAATTTAAATATGACTTCTTCCCTTAATATCATATTATTATATTATATTAATATTATAATTTAAAACACCTCAGCAATTCATTTCCCCTCTGACTTGTAGCACGCAACTCACTCGTTGTTTACCTTAGAAGAGGCTCCCTATTAAAATGATGATAGATAGTAGTCATATAGCACTTTAGGGGCTGCAACGCACTTTACAAATATTATATTTTATACTCAAAAAGCTCTAAAATGTAGATGCTAGTATTCTCCCTAATTTACATAGAAGGAAACTGATGGCAAGACAGGTTATGTAACTTGTCCTGTATCACACACGCAGGCGTCTAGGCCCAGATTTAAACTCAGGACATCTGGAGTCTAGGCCCAGTGCTTCACCCACTGGATGAAGTAGCACAGCTACTTCCTACATAGCTGTGAAGAGTGGAATACAATAAATGTCGTGTAAGACGTAGAGGTACAGGGCAAAATAGGGCTGAGCAGGCTGGTTTTCAGGGGAGAACCTGGAACTGAGGAAAATTATTGGGATGCTGGGAGAGGCCACTGGGAGACCTTAAAACAAATCTGAAAAATTTTACTAGGATAGCTCTGGGCCTAGGCTAATAAATTTAGCTATGATTGAGGATGAGCTACTTAGAAACTCCGGGTCTCCTTTTTAAAAATATTTATTTGCAAAATATGCAGGTTAGACAAAACCAAAGAAAAAACTATTAAATTTCCTTCTAACAGTTTGATGATGTAATCTTTCAACAAGGGGGTGGAGTCAGGATGGCAGAGTAAAAGCCAGAACTTACTTGAGCTCATCCCCAGTTACCTCAAATACTTGTAAAAAATGAATCTAAACAAATTTTACAGCTACAGAACTCACAAAATGACAGAATGAAATATGTCTCTAGCTGAGGATAGCCTGGTAAACTGACAGGAAGGATCTATGGCATAAGGCTAGGAGCAGAGTGCAGTCTCGTGTGGGCTGTGCAGGTACAGACCAGCAGCACAGACCAGCCAGAGCAGGCCTCAGGGAATGGAATCTCCAGCAGCTGTGGTGGTCTCCAGACTTCTCAACCTATAAGCACTAAATAGAAAGTAAAAGATCAGTAGGGAAAATACTGGAACTGGGTGAGGGAACAGCAATCTTAAGCCCCTGCCCCTAGCGCAAGAGAGGTGGAGACAGTTCAGAAGCTTCAGGCCCACAGATAGTGGGGGACCAAGTTGACTGACCACATGGCAATTGATGGAATCTCTTTGCTGGTGCTGAAGCAGGACTCTCTTGCTTTACACTTCTTGGACCTGGGGTCAAGTCTTGGGTGGTGGTCCTGGGGTGAGAAGCACTGGCATGGCAGAGCTTGTAGAGGCTGTGGAAAGGCAGTCCTCCTTACAGTTGTGAGGCAGGTGCCTAGAAGAAGCAATGACAACAGGGGTGCAAAACTCCAGAATTTTGAGATGCACTACTCTGTTCTACTGTGGCCAAGAGCTCAAAAGTCAAGTAATTGGCTGGCAAGATGAGCAAACAAAGGAAGAGAAATCAGACCATAGAATCTTTTTTTGGTGACAAAGAGGATGAAAACACAGAGCCATAAGAAGACAATAAAGTCAAATCTCCTACATCAAAAGCCTCCAAGAAAAATATGAACTGGTTGCAGACCATGGAAGAGCTCAAGAAGGAGTTTGAAAATCAAATAAGACAACTGAAGGAAAAATTGGGAAGAGAAATGAGAGTGTGGCAAGAAAATCATGAAAATGAGGCAACAACTAGCTTTTTTTTTTGAGGGGGGAAGGAAGGGCAACTGGGGTTAAGTGACTTGCCCAAGGTAACACGGCTACTACAGATTTGAACTCAGGTCCTACAGGGCTGGTGATCTATTCGCTGTGCCACTTTGCCACTCCAACAACTTGCTAAAGGAGAGCCCCCCCCCCCAAATCTTTTAACAAGATGATCTTATGCTAGGAGCAGTTAGTTAGCACAGAAGATAGAGGGCCAGGCCCTAAATCTGGCTTCAGACACTTACTTACTAGCTGCGTGACTCTGGGCAAGTAATTTAATCCTTTTTGCCTCAGTTCCCTCATCTGTAAAATGAATTAGAGAAGGAAATGGCAAACCACTCCAGTAACTCTGCCATAAAAACCCCCATGAAAAGTTGGACAGGGCTGAAATGACTAAACAGTAACAAAAATCTTATACTTCTCTTAAAAAAAAACATAAAAATAAATAAAACAGGGATGGGTAGGTGGCACAATGAATACGGAGGGCACTGGCCCTGAAATCAGGAGGACCTGAGTCCAAATCCAACCTTGGACATTTAACACTTTATAGACTTGTGACCTTGGGCAAGTCACTTAACCCCAACTGCCCTCCAAAAAGCAAAAAAATAAAAACAATTAAATAATTAAATAAAACATCATAGTTTCCCTGCCCTTTACCCATTAGCATTGTGCATCATTTTAGCACCTGGATAACATACTCTTATCAAGAGCTGCCCTTCCTTAGAGTCATCAAGGTTTTCACCCCCCCCACTCTCATTACTCCATATATCTAATAATCTACCAACTTATATTACTTCCTTCTCCTCAACACCTTGCCCAAGAGTCTTTTTCTCTCTTCAGATAGTCATCATAATTCAGACCATAAGATCTTCCCTGAACTACTGCAATAATCTCCTATTTGTTCTCCAAACTTTTCCCTACTCCAATGTATTGTTCACAGTCATCAAAGTGATTTTCATGAAGCACAGATCTGACAACATTACTTACCCCCTCCATTATACATAAACATCAGGGTCTCCGCTTAGAGACCCTTCTGCTTGGAACATGAAGCTCTTTACACTCTTTCCCCTTTGTACCTTTCTGGTCTTCACACACATTTGTCTCCTCTGGGTACTCTACTCTGGCCTAGCTGTACTGGCCTACGCACCACTCCATACACTTGACTCTACCTGTCACATTTCTCTGTCTCTGTACTACGCCTCCTCTTCACCTAAGTCTTGTGGAATCCTTGGTTCCCTTCATGACTCAGACCAAGAACCATTCCTACATAAAACCCTTCCACATCTAGCAGGTGCTTGTGTGACTTACCTCCCCAAACTTCCTTGTATTCACTTAAAAAATGTCAGGATACACATATATAAATAATTGTTATTTTAACCATTAGATTATATGTTCTTTGAAGACAGGGACAGATTCACTTTTGTTATTGTATCCTCAGTAAATAAAACAGGATTACATACAGAGTAGAAATTTAAATGTGCTTATCAATTGATTAATCCAGAAGATAGCAGTTAGGTTGCTGTTGGATAGAGCACTAGACTTGTGTTCCGAAAGTCCCAAATTTAAATCCTGCCCAGTCACTTCCCAGTTGTATGACCCTGGGCAAATCATTTAATTGTTCTGCCAGAGTTTCCTCATATGTTAAACATGGTTAACAATGGCATCTGACTCCCAGGGTTATTATGAAGAAAAAAAAATGATGCATTTAAAATGTTGTGAAAAACTATAATGTGCTAGAGAAATGTTCGTTATTATTCTTAGCTATATACCTAGATTTAAATTACTAACTTAAAATACTATATAAATGTTTTATTCTTATTGGTAATATATAATAAAATAAAAAATGAAAAATACTTTCTAAGGGATACTTTCATCGATCTAAATATCTGTATTAGACTCTCCATTTTTAATTTAAAAAAATCAACAAGTAACTCTAGTTAAGCAAAAATAATAGAGAAATACCCATATTAGAAAAGGACATTTAAAAAAACAATAAACTTCTCCTAGGGCAGAAGTATAACCCTTTCAAAGGGTTACTTTCATGCCACAAAACAACACATCAATGTGACTCAAATAAAAAGCAGTCTAAAAGATCAATACAGTATTATTCTGAAATGTCAAGACATTTGTAAATTTGAAAACAACAGTGAGTATAAATTATTTTTACCTTCTTCTTCAAAATAAACATTTATTCCTGGAATAAAATACGTCATAGATTTTTATAATCATTCTTATCAAAGACAATACAAAACCTACTTTGAATATAAAAATTCAAAGAGAATTTTCATCTTCATAATGAAGCATAACTAGCATTATGGTTCAATTTCATTTACTTTGAATACTGTCACTATCAGACATTATACAAATGGCCAATTGCAACTGATTTCTGAGTAAAACCAAAAAGTTCATTAACACAAATAAAAAGGTGGCAAATGCACATTAAGCTTGCATTACCAGAAAGAAAGAATGAGCAACCATCTGTAAATAAATTACCATTTAAAAAAGAAAAATGTCTGTTCACTTTGGATGAAAACAAAGATAACCCGAAAAAGGAAAGGAGCTAGTACAAAGAAAAGGAAGAATTTGGGGAAGAGAAATACAATTGCTGGAGTATGTAGGCATCATAGTTTCATACAATTTTTTATCATTACACTGTATTTTTATTAGTTTCAGATATCCAAATGAAAGAATACTTCTGAAATTAATCTAAACTTCCTTTTTCAAGAAGGCAACAACCCTTCCCCCACCCTTCTTCCTTCAAATCCTTCTTTCTCCTTCATCATACATGTATAAATGCACTTTAATGGAATAGAGTTCATTTTCTTTGACAAGTATTTGTTAAATTCTTACTGTATGCAGAATATTATACTATGTATGAGAATTCAATAAATTTTGGTGAATGTGGACATTACGAGGGAAGAAGCACAGAAGAATGGGAAAACGTAGAGCACAGAGTCATGAGGAGTTTGAATGAAGGTCCTATAATTTGCTACTTGATTTTACTTTGGGCAAAATTCTTCGATCCTCAATTTGCATATCTGCAAAATGAAACAGTAGACTAACAGCCACTTTGAGGTACCTTTCAGCTTCAAATTTATGATTTATAATCTCTTCCCTTTGCTACATCTGTAATACAACTCTGTCTTCTTCCAATTTCCTTTTGTCCTATGGCTTCTTTCCTCTATGACTTGTCAGTAGATGATCACAACCAATTTCACAGCTTTGAATATCACTGCAAGTTCTTTCCTTTCTACTATGCTCTAAACCAGGCCTGGAAAACATCCAGCCCAATGGTCAAATATTGCAAGTCTTTTTTTTTTTTTTAACATTTTCAACATTTTTCCTGCTCAAAATCCTTTGGTGTGCCACAACGGTGTCATAAGGAGCCCACAATGTTGTGTAGGCTTGCTCCAGACTCACAATCCCAGTGATCTAACAGAGGCCTCAACCAATACCATAAGCTCCACTTTTTAACACACACTCATCATTTCCCTCCCCAAAACTCTGTTCATCCTCATGACTCCTCTATTTCTCTTATTGGCATTACCATTCTCATGCTCAAACTCAAAATAATCTTTGATGACTTTTCTCTCCAGTCACCAAATTCCAGACAGTCATCAAAGTCCTAGGAGTCATCTCTTAAAACACATGGCCACATGCATCTTTCCCCTGCAATTTCTACTACCACCCACCTGAGTTCAGACCTTTATTTTCACTTGTCTGGATTATTGCTGTGGTTTCTTAAGTGGTTTTCCAGGCTGTTAAATGGTTCCTCTGGAATCTGTACTAAGCAACAGTTATCACATTAATCTTCCTACTGCACTGGCATGGTCTTATCTCTATACTACTCAAAAACCTTCATTATTGCCCTGAGCTTACCAGGTAATAATGTTAAAAAACCAAAATAAACCTTCAACTAGTATTTATGACATACACAATTTCACTTCAACCCACTTTTCAAGCTTATTTCAAAATATCCTCCCACACTGAACAAAACTTAAGACCTTCCCCAACACATCTCTGACTGTGATAGTGAACTTAAACAAAGGATATCCATTCATTAAAGTCAGTTTTAATTATATGAACCTTGCTCATCTTTCACAGACTTCCATGAAGCCTTCCCCGTTCCTTACTTTACCTTTCCAAGTAGAAGGAATCTCCCTCATCTAATCTCTGAGCACTTTATTCTTGTTTATTATACTTATCACATTCCAATATTAATAGTATTCACCTCTAAATGTATCTTATTTTCTCTGCTGATGAGTAAAGATGGAAGACAAGGGATATCTATCTACCTATCTATCTATCCATCTATCTATCTTTGCATTTCCTTTTCCATTTAGCACAGAGTTATGTAATTGTCACTTATTAATTTTTTTCTTGAATGGCTGGATACCAAGTTCATGAAGTATTATGCCTTCTCATTAGTCTCAAAAGAGTACACAGTACTTGAATTTCAGAGGAAAGAACAGAGGACACATGAAATATCTATCAGCTTTGGATGTTATACTATCTCAAAACTGCTCCAGGAGGAAGTGGTTATTCACTTGATTCTCTCTAGATATCTTTTCTCCTTCTATTGCACATATCATTTGTTACAGTATTCTATACATGATATTAACAGTAGCAAAACATTAAAAAGAAAAAAGAAAACTTTTAAAATTTGTTTCAATATTTACTATGGTACGTAACTGCCTAGCAACTGACTGACAAATGGCAAATCATCAGCCAATTAGTATGATTGACTTTTCATCCCTGATCTTTAGGTAATTTAACTGATGGCTGGTAAACTCAATAAGGTCTATCAAAGATATCAAAAACAGTATTAAAGGAATAAAAGATAGTCACTGATTGCTACATGACATCAACTGGCATTGAAATTAAGCTTATGTCACAGATAAGCATTGTAAGTATCTAGCCTGCTTCAGAACGTCTAATGCAGTCAGTGTTTTTTAAAGACATAAAGACTAACACAGACGACATGGAATTTGCAAGACATAATAAAATTTGGGATACTTTTAACAATGGTAAATAAAATAACCTCAAAGTTCTATTTGATCCCCTTTCAAAATTTAAATGATGATATCACTTAAAAATTGAATTTCACAACTAAGTTGTGCATTTAAGCAATATTTTTGAACTGATGATGGCTGTCACAGGAATTCTACTTTGACCATCTAGGAACTGGAGTATTTATTTAGATTGTATAATAAGTAATGATTTCAAAATTACACTAAACACATAATTTGTTTGCTGAGATAATTAAACCTGTGCCATTTTTCTTGACATCAAATAGATGTCAAGGGATTAAACAGCATCCCTCCTTTAACACAGACACTTACTATATTAGGCACAGGAAATCTATTCCCCCATCCCTTTATCTCCCTCAAGAATCTCTTCTCTTTTTCTGTCTCCCTTTTTTCCTATTCCCATTCTCTCATTAAGTTTTCCTTTTGTATTTCTACACTGTCTATTTTCAAGGTTATTTTAGGATAAAGGTACTACGGTGATTTTAGAATTACAACTATAGAAAATAAAAATAGTCTACTTTGAACCACAGGATACTAAAGTCCTGTGCCAATCAGGAATGATCAGCAACAATTTTCTAAAGAGGATTAGCCACAGAGCTTTGACTCCATTGTGGCTCTTTCATTCTACAATATAAAATATGGATTTTGCACTAGAGTAACAAATTATTAGGCACGAAATGGTGTAAAGATTCAGTATTTGGTTGAATAACCCACCAGGTCTTCTCTCTTGATGGTACATACACTTGCACCTGTCAAAAAGTCTGACTATAAGATATCTAGGGGAAGCTAAATTCCCCAGAAGATTAGCTAATACTGTGATTCAACAATGCACAATATAGAAAAGGTCATATAAAGTCAGTATAAAAAAAATGGATGTGTCATAACAAAACCAAGATGAGCTGCTGGCACATTCTGTTTGGGTATGGAGAAATGAATATAATTTCTGAAATCATGTAAAATGAATTAAAGGAGTTCTACCTTATAAAAGAACTCAAAGACAACCTTTTTTGCAAAGGAAGAAATCTTTGGAAAAGCTAATATAACCAAGTCCCCTAAATTTGCTGAGTTTCTGAGCTCATACTTTAGTTCAAGTGAAAAACTTTTATCAATAATTTTAAGTTTCCACCTGTTTTATCCATTAGATATTGCCAAAACAACAGGAATAGAAGATTAAAAAAAAATTAAAATTCATCATGCTCCCTAAAATGGCTGTTTCATCATTAGAAGAGAGAATAACAGAACAGCTACTCCATCTTACCAGCACATTTAGTTCGGGTGATAAGTGGGGGTCCTGGTAGTCCTGTCCCACCTTCTCCAGGTCTTGTGAGTAAAACACGAATCTCATATTCAGTATCTGGGTCCAGGTGCCATAGTTTATAGGTAGGTGCATTGACAGCGTGAGTTTCTGTCCAGGATCCTGATGTCATTCGATACTCCACTTCTTTCAGGATAATGGGTCCATCACCAATAATGGAATTGGCATTTAGCTGAATCAACAAATACGTAGGCCCAACACCAAGCAGCTGGGGAGGAGCTATAGGTCGAGGTGGTTCTAGGAGAAATGAACATGCAAAATAATAAGACAAAAACTAAATAGCATATAATACAATTATGAAATATTCAAAAGCTTCTCATTACTCTGTATGTATGACTTACACAAGTAAAATATAATCAAGCAGAAAAATAAAGGATAATTATCGATAGCAGCTGTTCTCAACCTGTGGGTCTCGACCCCTTTGGAAGTTGAACAACCCTTTCACAGGGGTCACAGGGGTTGCCTAAAACCATCGGAAAACACATATTTCCAATGGTTTTAGGAACCAAGACACTGCTCCTCTATCCATTAAAGGGTCACGCCATTAAGAAGGTTGAGAACCACTAATCTATATAGTAGTATGGCGATTATAAATGGCATGTTTTACTGGATCAAAAGTATTTTTTGGAGGAGATGAACATTCAGAAGCTTGGACTGCAAAAAGGAAAATAGAGAAGATTTTGAAAAGAATATATATCACTGATGAATAAGTTATGATAGTAAAACTCATTATTTGGAAATGTGAATTTATAAAAATAATGAACGTGTGCCAGTTCTTTTCTATAAGTTAAATCTAGTAATCTGCTGTTGTAAAACTCTAAATGTTGCCCAACTGATGCTGCTAAGAAATAATTAGTATGCTTTGGTGAGACAGGTCTTTAGCAAAGCTCCAATATGATTTCTTTTTATGTAAGACTCATTCTCAAAAAGCGTATTATATGTCTCTCCTTCACCCACACTACTAAGACACAAAATGATATATTGTAGCTAAATAGGCTTTTTCTGAAGTTCTAATCTATGTCCTGATTCAGTAGGAACTGTTCTGTAGGAGACTCAAGAATTTTTCTGCAAGGGGTGGCTAGGTGGAAGAGTGAATAGAGAGCATCGGTCCTGGAGTCAGAAGGACCCGAGTTCAAATCCAGTCTCAGACACTTAACACTTGCTGACCGTGTGACCTTGGGCAAGTCATTTAACCACTTAACCCCAATTGCCCTGCCTTCCCCCCTACAAAAAGAGAGAGAAAAAAAAAAGAATTCTTCCCCAAACACAACTATGAATTTGAGTTTGTATAATTATATGGGAATGTTTATTCAAGTTACAAAGTTAAATTTAATGGAGAAATAGGACTATATCCATACCATCAATGTAGTAGATACAATTACATAAGTAAATATACATGGAGTGACATTTACTACATATCAACTGGTATAATTCTTTTTGTTCTTTAAGAGTGTCCAGCTTAGGAGGTAGGGAAGTGATGGGGTGATGAAAATAAATGTAAAAGACAATCAATATGTTTTTGATACATAAATCTCAAAGGAAGCTGGTTAGAGAAAATAAATGAGGAAGGAAAAATTATGCAAATCTTTTTAGACTAACTAAATGTTACATATATTTCCAGAAACAATCTGCACTTTACTAATAAAATTAGTTCCCTCACACATGCAAAGTTTGTTTCCATGCCAGATGGTACATA
>JAQQSW010024880.1:0-10002 GCA_028646575.1 Pseudocheirus occidentalis | reverse complement strand
TAAATAGAAATTATTTAGCATAATAGAAAAGGCATAATCATTCAAACAATAATGAGAGGGACTCAACATTGGACTCAGATCAATGGTAGGAATTTGTCACTGGTTGTATCAGCAAGTACCCTAGAATACCCAGGGTGGCTGCTAGGACAGGTTCTTAGATCTGCTTTTCTAAAGGAAAGCAACTCAAAATGGGTTAACATTCTTACTTTAATCAATCATATATCATTTACCTAGTTCAGGGGAAAAAGTCAGCACCCTGAACTTCAGAGAATACAAACTGTTACAAGCAGAAGTTACAAGCAAAGAAACAGATCAGTAGATGCTTCCAACCATCCACCATCACATCCATACCTAGTCAGTTACCAGAGAGGGAAGCACCAACATCTGGGTTTTCAAAGCCAGGGGGCTCAACAGCTTTCCAGAGTTCCCTCTTGGCCAAATCACACAACTCTTTCCAAAGTGAACCCCAAAGCAAAAACTCACATCATGGTATATATAGCCTTCTCTTGGATCAGAAAATGTCACAGCCCTCTTGACCTACTGCCCAATCACAAAGTAATAAGGCATGGGCATTCTTGAAGAACAAGCCTCCAACCACAGGCTCCATGTGACCACATTCAGCCTATTAGGGGGCAGAGTATACTTTCAAATCAGGGAAAGTTCTCAGAACCACTTTAAGCCTATCAAAGGACCTAGGGGCAGGGAAGATCTTCAGATTCCCGTAACACTGGTACTACTTGAAAGAAAATTATGATAATATTGTATCTGGGAATAAGAAAAGTGCATATTGGTAGTACTGGACCTCTTTCTGTAAGTTTCTTGTACATTTTACCCCTTTAATTAGTAAAAATACTTTTAACAATTTTTAAAATTTGTTTTTGAAAGATTGAGTTAAAACTACTTTTAGGAAGTATTTAATATTTTACAAACTTTAAAAAAAAATAAAACTTCACAATCACTTGCTTTTCTTCAAATATTATTAAATTTCCAAAGCACTTTTAAATTAGAAAGTTAAGAAATTTAGAATAAGTTTATATCAAGTTGGCGTATGGGGTCTGCTGGTATGTGGGGCCTATGGAATAGCAATCATAGAACCGAGAGTGAACAGGAAATTAAGGAACTTCATATTTTGTGTGTGTGTGTGTGTGTATGTCTATGTCTGTGTATGTGTGCGTGAGAGAGAGAGATGTCACTGGTGTTGGGAGCCCCCAGCAAAAAAGCCCCTCTGCCAACATAGTAACCCTTGTGTGACCTAGAACCATAAAGAATTTCACCGAGTTTCTAAAAAGATAGAGTGGCTTCCTTGATATTGCACAAACAATTTGTGTCAGAGCTGAATGTGAAGACAGATCATTGTGTCTCTGAGACTAGCTCTACAACCAAGAAATGTAATTGACCATTTCTTAATTCAGAACTCTAGCATATTAGGTGATACTATGTTGCAGCCTAATTATTGAAACTATCAGGCCTTGGCACACGAAGCATCTAAGGTATCTAGATATATCTACTTGCTGCTTTAAAAAAAATGACCATGCACTTACTTCTTAAGAGATAAGCAAGTACCTCTCAGTATTAGCTAAACATGTGTAAATAAAATTCTGCATCTATTGAATGTTAATCACCTACTTTATTTAATTTGAACTTCCTCATTTCAAAATGTCTCTGATAAAAGTATATACATTATATAAATGTATATGCATTATATAAACATTAATATATAATGTAATTATTACTATTCATTATATTATGCTAATGTATTATATGATATAATATATAAACATTATATAAACAATATTATATAAAATGTATATGTATTATATACAACATCAGTATGATTTCATTCAATCATTCAGTCAATCAATAGGCAAGCATTTTGTTAAGTGCTACCTTAATAAAGATAAAAAGGTCCAGTTCCTGTCCTCAAGGATGTTACATCTAAAAAGAAAGACAACGTGTACATAAATTAGAATATTCAAAATAAATATGAGGTTAATTGAAGAAGAAAAGGCACCTGCAGTGGAGACATTAGAAAAGGCTTCTAAAGAGGCTATTATAAGCAAAGTTTTAAGGAAGTAAGGAATTTAGTGAGACTGATGGAGATATTAAGGCAGCATATTCCAGGAATCAGGAATAACTAGTACAAAGGAATGGAAATGTGATACAGAGTATAACATGACAGGAGTAACAAGACCACCATTGATAGACTGTAGAGTCCAATAAGAGAAGTGACATATAATAAGAGTGGAAAGGTGCATTAGGACTAGGTTGTCAAGAACTTTAGAAGTTAACAGGGACTTATATTTGATCCTAGAGGCAAGAGGATAGTTATTGGAATGAACTGAGTAGGAGAGTCAGATGTTAGATCCGTTGCTTTAAATGATCAAAATCATGAGACTTTTAGCCTTCAAATATTATAGATTATAAACAATGAATTTTCACTTCATGAACACCAGTTATATTCCCAGGAAATATGATATCCATTTACTTAATTCTAAAATGCAGCAAGACTCAGTGGGTTAACCAAGAATTTGTGAATTAGGAGAGTGATCCTGTGTCCTTATGCTAACTTAGATCCCAGTCAGGTTGATGAGATTTAATTTGGACTCTGCATGCCTAAATCAGTGAGTTGGCCAGATCATTTCCAAGCTTTTAGCAAGCCTGGAAAGGTATTGCAGAGTTACAGAAATGAAAGGGCACTTAGAGGTCATCTAGACTAACTCTTATCTAACCAGGAAATCCCTCTATTCAAAGCAAAGGGCTGCTAGGTGCACAGTGAATAGAGTACTGGCTCTGGAGTCAGGAAGACCTGAGTTCAAATCCACCCTCAGATGCTTAACACTTACAAACTGTGTGACCTTGGGCAAGTCACTTAACCCCAATTGCCCTGCCTTCCCGCTTCCAAAAAGACCAACTGCCCCCCCAAAAACAAAAAAACAAAAAACTTCTAGTGAGGAAGAACCCCTTTCATTTGGGGATGGCTACCTGGGAAGTTTTTTTCTTTCCTTGGAGCCAGCTGTTTCTACCCTTTTCCCTTATTATTTTACCTACGGGGGGGGGGGGGGGTATTAGAACAAGTCTAATCTCCTTCAAATATTTTGAAGACAGCCCAATTATATAAGTCATTAGATTAAAATCATTTAGATGTTACAGCTGCAAACAGTTTGAAGGATCTCCTAATACTCTCATTTTATAGATGAGGAAAGCAAGGGCCAGGGAGTGTGGGTTGCCTAAACACAGTGCTCATTAAGTACCGGGGCCAGTACCGGAACCTGGGTATCCATGCTGCTGCTTATTCAGCTGTTCTTTCTACTGTACTACATGTTGATTTTTTTATAACAAACTTATTAGGCAAGTACATTTATTACTATGTTCAAGGCACTGGGGATTAAAATGTAACATGCAGCACAGTCTCTGCCTGAAGATTGATGTTCTACTTGGGGCAAAATGGGTGAGGGCAAGAGAATTAAGACAATAACCACAATAATGACAACAGTACAATTTATACAACACTTTCAAGGTTGGCAAAATATGTTATATACCTTATCTGATTTCATCCTCACAACAACACTCTTTCATTATTGTTCTCTGGTCTTTTTAAATTAAGTTGGACTCTTTGTGACCCCACTGATGGTTTTCTTTGCAAAGAACCTGGGGTCCTTCTCCACTTCATTCACAGATAAGGAAACTGAGGCAAACAGGGTTAAGTGACTTGTCCAGGGTTACACAGCTAGTAAGTTTCTGAGGTCAGATTTGAGCTCAGGAAGATGAAGCTTCATCTTACTGACTTCAGGCCTGCTCTCTATCCATTGTAACACCTCGCTGCCAAACAACCCTGGAGAGTATGTGCCATTTTTATGCCCATTTTTAGAGTTTAAGTTACTTACCCAAGGTCATAAAGCTAGGAAGTCTGAAGGAGGAATCAAACTCCAACTCCAATATTCTATCTACTAACTGTCTAGATATGTACCCAAGTAAATAAGACAGAAGGTAATAGCAAAAATATTATCCATGGATTATCTTAAGAATTTTGAAGAAGGAGAAAATACCTTAAGGCATGAGGATCAGGGCAGGCTGCTTATAGGTGGTGGTGGCTGAATTAAACCTTGAAGGTGGCGATCAATTTGGAAAAGTAGGCGAGCATCTCATGATGATGAGAATGGGAGTATTTAATAATGTACTCTACTGATTTGTTATTTTGAATGGAAGAATCTCTCCTTTTAGAAACTCTGATTTTTTAAAACTAAACGATAATTCTTTAAATAAATAACACTTCAACCAAATAAGTAACAAAATTAGCAAATCATGTGTTTTCTGAATTTGTAGTTAACCTTAAGTATAGTGAAAATCTGTTAATTCAGAAACCTGTGAATTTAAGATGAAAAATGAAGGCATGAGGGTGTAGAGGGATGATTTTAACATGCATGTGTCTAGATACAATGTCTTTCACACAGGAATAAAAAGGTATGAATATACCTAGAAAATCAAATGTTTGGACTCATGTTCCATACACACACACACACATACACACACACACACAGAAATACACACAAACTCAGAGATACTAACACAGGCTGAACCAAGTAATTCTTTTCTAAACAAGTCTTAAGTGAAAACATTGAACACAAAATGGCATATCAGCATAAAATCAGAATGCTGTAGATACACTGCAAAGTAGCGCCTTGATTGGAACCTAAGGTTAATCTCATGAATTTATTTAGCTAGCTTTATAGTGTGTTGGTTTTGGATTTGAAACTATTACAATAAATGCAGATGGAAAGTGTTTTTACAGTAGGGAAGTAATTAAATTGGGTGTGGGAACTTTGTCAGGAGAATTCTTGGAGTGACATATGTGTATCAGCAAATTCTTTGTCTTGCTTGGCCTTCGTTCCCATTTTGGAAAGAAACACTTGGGCTACAGATGTGACTGGCACATTGGGATAAGGGGAATTTAGAAACCTATGCAATATAACCAAGGCCAAGAAAGTCTTACCAGAAATATTTTTTGTTTATGCATTGAAAGCCAGACATTAGTGGCAATATTTTTTCAGTTACACAAAACTGTATTTATCTTGATGGATGATTAGCATTAATGGATACTCTGTGCTTCATTTAAGAATTGTCATTCTTCAAAAAAGTCTTCTTTTTTACTTATTCCTTATTCTCCTGTGGTATTCCCTTGTCCAGGACACACACACACATACACACACACACACACACACACATACACACACACACACAAAACCACATGTGCAAACACAAAAAGTGATCAGTGTATTCCTCTTTAACACTATGATTAGTGCTAAACAACTAACCATAAAGAAAACCATATCATTTCCTGATCAGTGCTAAACTTTAGGGACAGATGGAATGAAAATTGAGAAATAAAGGATACTTTCATCAGCCTATACTTGACAGCTCTCTGAACCTATTAATCTTTAGCAAAAGAATCAGTAACTCATTTTTTTAGAAAGAAAAAAATTCTATTTTAATAATGTCAAAGTCTTTCTTATCTCTGTTGGGCCAGAGGGGATGGAACTGCTTTTCTCATATTTTGACAATATTGCTCACAATTTTATTTCATTCTGTTGAAATCTTTCCCAGAATTATTTTTAAAACTTTGATTTTTAAAAATATTTTAACTATTGATTATTCAGGTGACTTATTAACAACATGTTTCACTTGCTTCCTGTTTTTTGGTCAATTCCCTTTCAACACTTTTACCAGAGGGTGATCAGGGACATAGAAAGGAAATGAAATTCAAATCAATCAATTTTGTTGCATGTTTGGACCATTAGCAAAGGTTTGGTGAAGCAGAAAGTCAAAACCATTGGCTGAGATGAGGATTTGAATTTCTCTGGGGATTTCATCATCAAAAACATGTGCTGAGTGACTTTTGGACATAACACTATATGAATCACAATCCTTGCCCTATAGTGGCTTAAAAACAAAGACTACTATCAATTACATATGTACATACATACATATGTAAATATATATTACATTTATACAGAACTATGGCTAGAATGTCATAAGGGAAAATAAATTAAGAAAATATTTGAAATATTTACAATTTTTATAAGGTAGAAGGAAATATAATTACTTTATCAATTCTGTGTATATCATCCTTTAGCTTGGATGATTGAGGGTTGCCTATACTCAATTTTTCTCTCCATGAGAACTTTAATGGTTTGTCTGAGATCACACATGGTACTAGTAGCCGAACCAGAAATAAATAGATCATAGGTCTCCTGGCTCTGTTCTCTAGTTACTTGGCTATTATCAGGAGAAAGACTAAATGAGTAGGATGGGTTCCCCACAGTACATATTCCAACTATTTTAGCAGACACTTGGAACTAATTTTGATTTACCAGTTAATTTTAAAGTCAGGCACAGGAAGTTGAACTGGCCAATTTCTATGTGAGGCCAGAGAAATTATACAAGTAAATCACCTCATTTTAGCAGTTATGAGTTAATACTGAGGTAGCATATATGTACATGTTTTCTCTGTGAATACAAAACATATTATTCATATATTGTCTGTATGAATATGCAGAAATAAAATTATTCCTCCTTTGAACATTCCTCCTTTACAGCTGTCCCCTTCTCTCCACTTAGATAATTACAACCTAAGGGCAGACCCTTATAACTTCTTGCCTGAACTATTCTAACAATCTTCTAATTAGTTTGTTAGCCTCCAGTTTCTCCAGTTTGTTCTCCACTTAGTTGTCCAAATAGTCCTCAAAGCACAAGTCTGATTATGTCACCCTGCTCCCCCCACTCACCCACACAATGAAATCTGAGTGGATCTCTGTTGCATTTAGAATAAAATTCAAACTCCTCACTTTGGCGTTAAAATCACTCCACAATCTGGCTCCAGCCTAGCTTTCCAGGCTTGCTGCCCACTCTACATTCCAACTAAACTGCTCTACTTGTTGTTTTCCCAAATGAACACACAGTCTCCTCCCCCTGTTCTTCCTTACTCTTTGTTGGCTCATCATCCATACAATTTGCCCTTACTGCTGATATTCTGCAATGTTGTCTTGAGTCCTCTTATCTCTCTACAGCTCATCTCTTGGTGACATCGTTGGGGACCACCGTTTTAATGATCATCTTTATTCAGATATCTCTTAGATCTATAAATCCAGTTTGGATTTCTCTCTTGAGAGTCAATTCCACATTAGCTACTGGTTGGACTATATGTGCCAGAGATATTTCCAGTTCTCTTTTCCAATTCTCTTTATCTCTAATCCTAAATCTACCCATTTTTCAAATTTCCCCGTTACAAAGGCAACACTATTCTCTCAATCTCCTAGGTGTGTAGCCTTGAAATCGTTTTCAATTCCTCATTCTACAAACTCCACATTTGGTATTCATTTGCTGCAGATTAGTTTAGATGCTTATCACAACTTGTCTAACTATTTCAATGGTTTCTCCTCCATCATCAAACAAGCTTCACCTGAAAACTTCACTTTATTTATTAACCAGAGATGCATTTGATCTTCCGTTATATGCAACACATTTCTGCATTTGCCTTGTAAACTATAATTGCCAATAGAACCACTATTTTGTTTCTGTTGCCCAAGATTACAAACGTAGAACCATAGAATGTGAGAAATGGAATGGACTTCCACCTAGTTCACTTTCAGGACTCAACTCATGAAGCCATCATTGGCAATTTTAATTATCTGCTCTAAACCTGGACAACACCTTGAGTCTTTTCTATACAACTTAACCATAATGCAGTCTTAAAGTGATTGCTGTTTTAGTGTGCGTTGATCTTGTTTCTCCAAATACACCACTGGTTAATTGACAGTAGTAAGCATTTTAAAATATATTGATGAATTCCACATGCCCTTTTTTTTTTTTTTGCAATATCATGCTGATCAATTCATTTCCTACCACTTTTGACTGAGGCAGAAATTTGAAAGGTATACATAATAAATTAAAATAATTAATCTACTAATTAATTCCACCTATTACTAAAATTTATATGTAACACCCTTTTATAATAATTAGTTCATTAAAAGCCTTGGAACAGTAAAATGACCTCTAAGACCCACATAGTTCCTTCCTCTTGAGCTTTATGGAGTTTATTTTAGACGAAAACTTTATGTTCAGTGACAATTTTTTCAGGTCTCTAGTTAGAAAGATTCCTAGCATTTAGGCAGAAATTGGACTTTCTGAGTAACTTGACATTTTTATCTATCTTTACTTCATACCTTGGCTTATTGTGGTTTAAACCAAAATGCATTTTAAAATAGTATAGTAACAAAATAGTAGATTTTGCAAATATACACACAAACACTTTGAGGAGAAAGTGGAGAGAAATGCAAACTTTTCTCAGAATATCTCCCACCCACTCTAGTCTGAGACTTCTGCTTAAAGATGCCTATAGAGCCCATGACCATCCTTGATATATTCCTTTTCTGCCTTAGCTCAGTATCACCTTTGTTCTTCAGACATGTACTATGATGACATACTTGCTTTAACCTCTTTCATCCTTTCTGTGTCCTATGATAGCTCCTGCTTTTTATATAAATTACTTATGGCATGACCAAGTTTATCGCACAATGGCTTTGATTCATTCAAGGAAGTGTGTAGACCCTATTTGCATTAAATTTTGATTGACTGAACTAATCATTACTAATGATTACAACTAATCTTACCTAATAAAAGAAATTGCTTTTAAACCAGTGGGATAATCAATGGAACCCTACCTTTGTATATAGATGTATACACATGTATATATAGATGTGTGTATATATATATATATATATATATACACACACAAATATATATATATACAAACATACATGTCTATATGTGTATATATATATATATGCCTGTGTGTGAAGAGGGAGAGAGAGAAAAAGAGGGAATGAGAGAGAGAGAGAGAGACAGAGACAGAGAGAGACAGAGAGAGAGAGATTCAGAGTTGATTCCTATATTTTGGATTTTTTATACTTTCTGCTTTCTCTCTTGTTTGCCCTCTTTATGTAAGATTTACTGATCATTCTTCTCCATTTCCCATCTACTCTTCTCCCATAAGTTAACAACATTATATGTTTACCCAGAAGAAAGAATAAGTTTTCCTTCTTATTATATTCTCAAAGGTCAAGGACAATCTTGTTGTCAAATTTAGTGACCTTTTTACAAGTCCTTATCTTCCTTTCTCTATTGCTTTTGACAATTAACCATCTTCTCCTACTAGATACCCACTGAAGTCTCAGTCTGTCCCAAGAATTCAACTACCAACTTTATTCAGACTACTTCTAAGTATATCTCTAGCACTGACCTAATATTGAATTGCCAGGCTACACATCTTCATTTCCTTTCCAGGTATCTTTGACAAAATATCCTGTTGACACCTTAAACTCAACATGTATAAAACCAAGCTTCTTCTTACCTCTAAAATGGCTCTCCTTTTGGATTGCACAGTTTCTGTCCAGAGTGCCACCATTTCTTCAGTCTAACATGTTCATATCTTTGACTTTTTCCATCTTCACATGTAATCAGTTGCCAAATACTGACATTTACATTTCCACAAAATCTTTTACATTTTGCCATCCTATTTCCACTTTCCCTGTTCTAGTACAAATTCTTTGCCATTTTCCTGAAATATTTTAATAGCCTCTGAATTCATGAGCCTTTGACCCTCCTACAAGAATAACCTATCTTAGAAATAGATCTAATTATGACACTTAGTTGATATATATTTTTAAGTAATTGAAGGAAATATTCAATTTCAGTTAGAGATTTTTTTTCCCTATCCAAGTTCACAGATCGTCTGAAATCTATACATGGACTCCAGGTTAAGAACGTCTGCTCTGGCTTTATCTCATATTTTCTTTCTGTACTTGTAATGGTAATTAATTTGTTTGATCAGATGTTAAGTAGAGCCTAGTAACCTAGTGTTAAGTATAGAACTCTGTCCATTGGTGAGAAGGTGTGAATTCCCAGAACTCTGTCCATTGGTGAGAAGGTGTGAATTTCCCTGTGACT
>JAQQSW010024879.1:0-10002 GCA_028646575.1 Pseudocheirus occidentalis | reverse complement strand
AGACAGAGACAGAGACAGAGAGAGACAGAGACAGAGACCACAGAGACCAGAGAGAGAGACAGAGACAGAGACCACAGAGACCAGAGAGAGAGACAGAGAAAGAGACAGAGAGAGAGACAGAGAAAGGCAGAGAGACACAGAGACACAGAGACACAGAGAGAGAGAGTTTACTCACACAGATTAAGAAACTGGTGATTTTTGTAGGTTACCGATTGATCAGTATGGAACGGAAGTACGTGTAGCACCTACAAGTCCTTCCCCATTATAGGCACTTGTTATCAAATGCTTCATGAATCAAAGGATGAATAAATGGCCTTCCTCTTTGATTCTAGTACTAAATTTAGAGTGAGAAGGTGTTTTAGTGATGCTGCCTGGGTACACCAACAAAGAGAATATAAGCGTACTGAGCAGACTTGCCTGAAGAAGCCATCCCAGGCACTTATCTTGACAAGAAGTGTTTCTTTCCTAGGAATGTGTCCAGCCTGGTGACCTAGATGAAGATGAGAGGGATGAGTATCAACCATGGTGACTACTGGCATTAAACCCCAAGATATAAATAACTGAAGTATAAATAAAAGTAAGTAATAATTTAAGAACATGTTGGTGAGCTTTCTAAGAGTTGCAGACTGGGTGCAGTGTAACCAGTGGTGAGTACTGGCCCCTTAGCCAGATGGTCAGGCTCAATGTCCTGAAGGTCACCAAAGCAGTTGGGACCAGGAAGCAATTCCAAACCTCTCCTCAACGTGGGTGAGCTGGTGATGGCTCAGTGTCCAGTCTGTAATGTCCAGCTGACCTGCCAATAAAGACATCCTTCCTCTTCTCCATCCCAAAGACTCTGAATCAGTGTCTTTGGGTTGGGGGTCTGAAGTCAGAAGACCCGAGTTCCAATGCCACTTCTGAAGCTTACTACTTCTATGTATGGTCTTAGGCAAGTTACTTAAAATCCCTGGACCTCAGTTTCCTCATCTGTAAAATATGTAGTTGGAAGAGTTGGCCTTGGAGACCCCTTTTAGTTTTAAATTTATGATCTCATCCCTTCACACAAATGGACACCAAAAAGAGATAAGACAGGAAAATGTTAGTGGAGGAAGGAAAGGGAAAGGTTAAAAATCCATCTGGGACTTGAACATCCACAAATGAGGCAGACACATATTTGTTCTTGTTGTTGTTCAGCTGTTTCAATCATATCTGACTCTTTGTGACACCATTGGGAGTTTTCTTGGCAAAAAACTGGAGTGGTTTGGCATTTCTTTCTCCAGCTCATTTTACAGATGAGGAAATGAGGTAAACAGGGTGACATGACTTGCCCAGGGTCACTCAGCAAGTAAGTATCTGAGGTCAGATTTGAACTTAGGAAGATGAATCTTCCTGACTCCAGGTCCAGCACTCTATCCACTGCACCATTACCCAAATATACTTGGCAACGTATCCCAGCGCAAGTCCTAAGGAGGAGAGAACTTGGTGTAACTGGGGCATCAGTCCTCCTTCATTATGCCCTGACCCCCAAGGTCACCTCTGGATTCCAGTTGTGCCCTTGTCACCTAGATGGTGACCATGACCAGACTGCATGTTTCCAGCTCCCTCCAGAGGCTGGATATATTTCTTCCACTACCATCTCATCCCCCATCCCCTTGATCATTTCCAGTTAATTCACCCAGCTCTCCCTTTGGAGTTAAACTTGCCAAGGAACAAGCCAATCTCTTTGCATCACTGGACTGTGTAATTTTTCAGTTGAGTCCCAGGAACACACCACATCAAGCAAGTTCAGTTGAAGAAGGCAGGGCAGCATATAAAATACTTTGGGAAAAATAACTTCTTCAAATGTGGTAAAAGTAAAGTATGAGTGAGTTTTGGCATTTAAAGGGGAAAGCATCTGGTATCTGGAAATTCACCCCTTTCCAGGCATTGCCTAATGAATGATGTATTAGTATCTTGTATGTTTGTGTAATGCTTTTTAGCTTAGGGGTTGACACGCTTCATTTTGCTGTATCCTCACAGTCCATTTATCATTATGCTCATTGCCCAGATGGACCGAGGCAAAGAGAGATTAATAATGGGAGTAGCGGTCAAATAAAGAGATAATAGATCAGGACCTAATTAGAGAGATATATGGGCAAAAAAAGAAAAAAATGGAATGGTCATTGAGGAAAAAAAAGAAAAAAATGGAATAGTGTTGTATCTGGTCAACATTGAAAGAACTAAGGTCCCCAGTCCATTGAGTTGACCATCTGTGGTAGATTTATGGCAAAAGGCCATGGCAAAAGCTACATGAGCTAGATGGAAGTGGATGGGTTATGATCAGCATTGCTGAAGAGACTGTAGGTTTAGAACTAGAAGTGGGTTCTTAACATGAGACTCATAGATTTCAGGAGATCCGTGAGCTTGGATGGGAGAAAAAATCACATCTTTGTTATCATTAATATCTGACTAAAATGTAGCATTTCCTTCGTTTATGAATGTTGGCACCAAACCAGATTCATATTATCAGTAACTGTGACTTTGTTACCAATGAAAGCACATACACAATTCTATCACATTAGAGCTGCTGTAGATATCCTGAAATTTCATTTCTACTCTTCACAGCTTAGAAATTTCTGCAGTTGTTAGATTATCCTCTAGAGTGTACAGGATTGTTGTCTTCGGCCTGTATTTCAATATAAATTGGTTTTGGTTTTCTTTGTAATTTGAGGTATCCCATTTCATGCATTTTGACTTGACCAGATTGCCAAAGGGTCCATGAAAGATGTCATAAACAAGTTCCAGCTCCCAGATCTAGACCAAACATCCTCATTTTAAAGATAAATGCCAAAGGGTCCATGAAAGATGCCATAAACAAGTTCCAGCTCCCAGATCTAGACCAAACATCCTCATTTTAAAGATAAAGGAAATGAAACCCATAAAAATTATCACACAGATAGCAGAGCTGGGTTCAAATCAAGGGCTCTGACTCCCACTCCAGCATTCTTCACACCATAGCACAATCATAGAGGCTGTGAATCCAGTGAAATTCACAGTCAATAGAGCACTAGGGTTGGAGTCAGGAAGACAGAGTTCAAATCCAGCCAGATACTACTTGTTGTGTGACCCTGGGCAAGTCACTTAGCCCTATTTGCCTCAGTTTCTTCATCTGTCAAATGAGTTGGAGAAGGAAATGGAAAATTGCTTCAGCATGTCTGCCAAGAAATCCCCACGTGGGTCATGGTGAGGCAGATGTAACTGAAATGACTGAGCAACAGCCTCACTATTATTATGGCTATTGTACAGATGGAGAAACTGAGACCGACAGTGGCCTGCTTAGAGTTACAAAATAAATGAATCAAAGAGACTTTACCTTTCAATTCTGCTAGACTTGTGTGTGTGTGTTGGAGCCAGCTCTTCTTTCAGGGAGAACTTACTGTAACATCTTCAATGGAAGCATTGCTACACCTTAGAAATCAGCAGTTGTTCCAAATCAGGACTTGATTTATTGTTTCATTGATTGTTAAGTTTAAAAGAATGATGAAGAAAATGTTAATCATGAATAATGAAGATTAAACTTAAAAAATATAGTAAAATTACATTTTTTTTCAGAGAGCCAGTTGTTAAACATTTAGGAACGTAACTCTGATTCCAGCAAACAAAACTTCTAGAATTAACTGTCCATAATTCAATTCAATTCAGCAAGTATAAATTATCTACACAGTATGAAATGGAGGTCTGCCAATTAACTGGCCAAGTTCATCCATTTTGGGGTCAAAATCATTGAGCAAACAAGGTTAAGTGACTTGCCCAGGGTCACACAGTTAGGACATACATATCTAAGACTAAATTTGAACTCTGGAAGATGAGTCTTCCTGACTCTAAGCCTGAAGTTCTATATCCACTGTTCCAGGCACAGTGCTAGTCTGTTGGAATACTGTGACACACACACACACACACACACACACACACACACACACACACCAGGAAGAAAGACCATAAAAGTGATGCAATTAACGCTGAAATTGTAATAACTAGGCTTGGCCCCAGAGAAGAGATGGGAAATCTCCATCTCCTCCCACCTTTCTCCTAGAAGGTAGAGGACTATGGGTGGGTAGCTTAGCATTTAAAATAAGACATTTGCTAGTTATTGTTTTTTCTGAAACGTTTTTTCTTTTTTGGTTCATTCTAAGGGCTGGTTTTGGGGGAAGGAGAGCAGAAGGAATGTATTAGAAAATGTAGGTGCCATAAAAACCCAAAAGATAACAATAAAACTATATTTTAAAAATAAAGAAATGCTTCTCCATCCATCCATTCATTCATTCCACTGGTTATCTGAGAAAGCTGGACAGCAAAGATAACTCAGGCCAAGAATTCAGGATGTATGTACTTCTTTCAAGAACCAGTAGAGTAATTAACAACCGGCATCAATTAAACTACAAAGAATTAAATTCACTGGCATATGGACAGTGCTTGATGCTAACCATGGACCTAAATATTTTGATCATTCTAAAATGTAAAGCCCTAATTAACTGCATTAAATCAAGTTTGATTAGGTTAAGCACATAATTGAAAATATGTCATGGGCTGAATAAAAGCCCTGAGTGGTTTTAGAAAGATGCTAAAACTGCAACTGGGACCAACCCTCACTTTTATTCTCTGATTGAATTATGTTTTTTACTATTTCACTGAACTATTGATGCCCTCATAGAAGTTTGCTATTCACCATAAAATCAGGAATTCTGGGACAGAGCCCAGCTTTTATCCTCCTCTTGCTAATGCAGCCCAGCTGCTGTAGGACAGTGGCTATCCATTTTGTTATGCACAAAGAAAATGATTTATTTTGTCCTTCATGTTCTGCAAATCTTTTAGCAGGTCATTCCTTAAAAGGCAATTCATAGACTTGTTTCTCTCTAACGAATAAAATTCTTTCAATAAACACAGGGCTATTTCTTTCATTAAATTTCCAGCAACAAATTTCTACTTTGAACCACACATAAATTAAACATTCCTTTAGCTCTCTGAATATCTTTATTTTTTTTTCTCCCAAAGCAACAGGACTGTAACTAGGGTAGGTCAACTGAGACTTTGTCCAAGAATGTTGAGATTTAGTGAGATTTGACAGTATGAGCCCATTGGCAGTTAAAAACAACAGAGATAAGCACTTATTTACAAGAATAAGTAGTTAAAACAGGAAACTACCAGGTGGTGAGTTTCCTTCTTTGCCTTGGCACTCCAGGTTACCTGGAGTTAGCAGGTACCTCCACGACTCAGATCCCCACCCCAAATGAATTTACCCAAAGCACACCCATTTTATGTATAGAGCCTTGAGGGTTAAAGCAGAATTCAATTTCAGTCTTGTGACATAGCTTAGGTTTTCTTTTGGGGAATAGAATATGCTACCATGATAACAGCAATGGTGAAATAATAACTAATTTTTCTATAATACTTTAAGGTTAGCAAAGCATTTTATGTACATTGTTTTGTTTGATCTTAACTCTTGCCAACAATGCAATAAAATAGTTGGTATACAGATTATTGGACCCATTTTATAGATAAGAAAATTGAGTCTTTGCTTTCCAAGACTAAAGTAACTCAAGGTCACATAGCTAGCAAGGGTAATAGGTGGGATTTCACAGTCACAGAATTTGAGAGAAGGAAGGGATCTCAGTGGTCATTTGGTCCAATCTATACATGAAATGAATTCCCATTATAACATATCTAGGTTTTTCCTGACTCAAGTGATACTTTAGACCAGCAGTTCTCAACCTGTGGGTCGTAACCCCTTTGGGGGTCAAACAGGTCACCTAAGACCAGTGGAAAACACATATTTCTGATGGTCTTAGGAACCGAGACATTGCTCCTCTGTCTCCAGGCCCGTCCGTCCACATGCACATATACCCACATACGGGTATTAAAGTGTCCCAGCATTAAGAAGGTTGAGAACCACTGCTTTAGACACATGGTGTTCAAATTACATGGATGAAGAGTGTCTGTGTATTAGACTTTGGTAATAAGATAGACAGTGTATAAAGGAGGCCATGAACAAAATTTGCTTATCATGAAAGGATTTTGATTTGCAAGTGCTGCCCTTTGACTGAATCACAGAACAAATCTCACAGAACAAATCTCAGTAAAAAGATTGGCTCTGTAAAACTTGGACTCAGTCAAAAGGCTGCACCCAAGGACCTAGAGGGCCACATGTGGCCTTGAGGCGTCCGGTTCTTCATTCCTGGACTGAGTGATCACAGATACAATGAAGAAAGATGTTATAACATAATAATTTAAGCCTACTTAGTGGTTTCCTCCTTACTCTTCCTCTATAACGAGTCCATCTTTTTTCCCCTCACCCACGCTTTTTACTGATGACACCTTTATTCCTCTTTGGCATTCTTCCTCATTTCTGATGTGTTGCAATCAGCTCATACCCAACATGTGCCTCTCCATGGTGTTGTGAGATGTTTTCCACGTTGGACCATAATATTTGTGAATATGGTCCCATGATATTCAGTTATATAAGATCACCAGAAGATGAGTATCAAAAAGATGGACCTTCCTTTTAGAAAGAAGCTTGGGGTCACCCATGAAACCCAGACAGGAAAATAATAGGTAAAAATCCTAAAAACCTGTTAGCTGCGACATCTGAATTAGATGCAATGGACAATTATGGGGAACTATCCCCCCTGAGGTTTGCTATTCTTAGAGTTCTGTGCTCTTGATGTAGTCAAGAAATTATTCCCAACAAAGGGTGTGCTTCTGTTTTTCTTGAAGAAATTAGAGTGTAAATAAGAGAGAGTACAGGACAGCCTGCCTCTTTGCATGTGTTAATTTCATGGACAGAAATTGATGGGGAAATTATTTTAAAAATGGAATGAATATTAGCTGTGTGACATATCAATTTGCAAATATTCATTATGACAAATAACGAGAGGAATGGAAAGCCTTGTTTATTTAAGTGATCAGAAAACTCATTTAGAAGAGTAATGGTCTTTCTCTAGAAAGTGGCACATCAAATGAACAGAAAGCAAAGCCTGCCTAGTTATATAAGACTGATTTCCAGCAGAAAAGAGTCAACTTCAGTGCATGAATCTTGGTCAGTCAGCCAATCAGTCCATCAACAAGCATTTATTGAATGTGCCAGGCATGCTTCATCCCAAGTCCTTTGGAATTCTGGTTGGTCACTGGGTTGATTGGAGTCCTCAAACTGTTCAAGATTATTTGTCTTTACAACGTTGTCCGATTGCATAACTTGTTCTCCTGGTTCTGCTCATTCACTGCATACACGTTTTTCTGAAGCTGTCTCTTTCATTATGTCTCATGACAATATATAATATTCCCTTACATTCACATGACATAATTTGTTCAGCCATTCCATAATTGATGCACTCCTACTTTTACTTTCTAGTTCTTTACCACTTTAAAAAGAATGGCTATAAATATTTTTTACATATATGGGTCTGTCTCCTCTTTTCTTGATCTCTTTGGAGAAAAGGCCTAGACTTCATATCAACAGCTCAAAGGGCACACACAGTTTAGTACCTTTTTGGATATAGTTCCATATTGCTTTGCAGAATGGCTGGATTGTTAATAATTCTACCAAAATGCCTTAATGTACTTGTCTTTAGCATAGCACCTCCAACATTGACCATTTTAAGGTCAATTTTGCCAATCTGATAGGTAGGAGGTAGAATGTGAGTATTGCTTGCATTTGAATTTTTTCTGATTATTAATGATTGGAAGAATTTTTCATATCACTTTTGGTAGTGTGGATTGCTTCCTCTGAAAACTGCCTATTCATGATTACTTGGGGAATAGTTCTTATTCTTATCAATTTGAGTCATATATCTTGGAAATGAGAACTTTATCAGAGAAATTTGCCATAAAGACTTTTTACCAAGTTGCCTGTTTCCATTCTAGTTTTAGCAGCATCAGTTTTGTTCGTGCAAAATTTAAAATTTTGTATAAATAAAATCATGTTTTTTCATCATCTGTGATCCCTTTTTTAATGGTCATAGGCTCTTCCCCTATTTTCACATCTGCAAAGTATTTTCTTCATTGGTCCTTTAATTTATTTATGATTTTACCATTTATATAGAAATTGTATGCCCATTTGTAACTTACCTTGGTATATGGTATGATATATTGGTCTATACTTAGTTTCTGCCAGACTATTTTCCAGTTTTCCCAGGAGCTTTTGTTAAATGGTGAGTTCTTACTTGAATAGCAGGGATCCTTGAATTTTTCAAAAGCTAGGATACTGTGCTCTTTTGCTTCTGTATATTATGTACCTAGTCTGTTTCACCTCCCCATTTCTTAAAGGGTACCAAATAGTTTTGTTACTATACATATAATGTACAGTATACTTTGACATCTGGTACTACTAGACTACCTTCCTTCTCCCTTTTTTTCATTGTTTCCCTTGAAATTCTTGATATTTGGTCCTCCAGATGATTTTTTTTCAGTTAAATAAAGTAATTCTTTGGTAGTTTGATTGGTACAGTCCCAAATAAGTAAATTTATTTAGGTGGTATTGTCATTTTTATTAAGAGGCTATTTCATCTTGCACAAAATATCATAAAGTTCTACTTGCCTGAAGATATTTGGGGTGTGTGCGTGTTTCTATGTGTGTGTGTGTGTGTGTGTGTGTGTGTGTGTGTGTGTGTGTGTGTGTGTGTAGACACTGGGATTTGATTTCAAAGTTAGTTACTATGCAGAAAAAGATCCTAGTCTTCTAATCTAAAGACCATCGCATCTGTTTTTATAGAGGAGTCTTGTTTTCCGTTCTTCAGAAAGGAATAGCTATTTCCTAGAGGCATTGGAAGGAAGAGTAACACTTTCTTTTCCCCAAGGCATAGTCTAGAGGAAATTTCCCAAGTAGGTTTATAATAGCCTATATGGCAACTCATGCATCAAAAAACCTGGTGGAATATTACAACCTTCTTTTGTATGCATAGAATTTTCCCCAAAATAACACTTTGAAAAATGTCATGAAATAGAATAGTACAAAGAATGCTGGATATAGAGCTCAATCAAATAAAAATCCAATAAACAGTTCTTAAGAGTCCTAGGGGGCCTGAGGACAATATCTTTTGTAGTTGCAAAGGAGCAGGGGCCCTTCCTGGATTAGAATATGAGTGAAGATCTGGAGAGTGGTGACCATACCTCTTCCCAGACCATACCACATTGGAAGCACTGAAAATTTCCAAACCCTGAAAATTAGCTCTGAAAATAGCAATGCAAAAAAACTTGAAGCTTGGGACATATTCCCCTATCCCCCAGGAACAGAGTTCAGCTTTTGTTCAATCATTTCAGTCATGTCCAGCTCTTCATGGACTCATTTGGTTTTTCTTGGCAGAGATAAAGGAGTGGTTTGCCATTTCCTTTTCCAGCATATTTTACAGATAAGGAAACTGAGGCAAACAATATTGGCCAAATTGTAAAAGAATTACTAAACTTCAGTGATAAAAATAACTCCTTAAAAAGCAGAATTTTCCAGATGGGAGAAACTCATTGAAGATTTATTATTCCTTAAAACTTGGAATTGGGCAAGTGGAAGCTAATAACTCTATGAGACATTAAGAAACAATAAAACAAAGTCAAAAGAATGGGAAAAATAGAAGAAAAAGTGAACTGTCTCATTGGAAAAACAACTGACCTGGAAAATAGATCAAGGAGAGATAATTTAAGAATTATTGGACTACTTGAAAGCCATGATCAAATGAAGCTTTTAAAGATCATATTTCAAGAAACTGTAAGTGAAAACTGCCCTAATATCCTAGAACCAGAGGGTAAAATACTGATTGAAAGAATCCACCAATGACCTCCCCCAAAAGATCCTAAAATTAAAAACCCCCAATGATATTTTAGCCAAATCCCAGAGCTCTCAGGTCAAAGAGAAAATATTTTAAGTAGCCAGGAAAGAATGCATTCAAATATCATGAAGCCACAGTCAGATAAGCCACAAAAGATTCAGCAGCTTCCATGTTAAAGAAATGAAAGGCTTGGAATATGATACTCTGGAGGGCAAAGGGACTAGGATAACAA
>JAQQSW010024878.1:0-10002 GCA_028646575.1 Pseudocheirus occidentalis | reverse complement strand
AGAGCAGGGCAGGGGCTTTACAGTGGGATTGCTGTTATGGGGTTGGGGCAGGAACAAGATGGGGAGAAAATGTGTAATTCAAAAAATGTAATGAAAATGAATAATGTAAACAAAACAAATAAAAACTAAATTTAAAAAAATGTGTTTTTATGACATGTAATGTCAATTTCAGTCAATCAGATTAAAGGGTGGTACAAAGTGAACCTTGCTGATCCTATTCAAGGGGTGAGTGAAACTAGAAAGTGGTCTTAGGTGTACAGAAGTATTGAAATTATATTGTGGGTCTTTCTGTGGTCTAGTGCTCTGGTTGTCCTGTCTGGGAAGCTCAGGAAACTGGGAGGGAAGGTAGGGGCAATCTGGAGAAATCAGATGGAGTAAAGGGGAAAAGGTAAGGATGAGCCCATGAAACCTCAGGGGGAAGGTCCAAGGAGAGGATAAGAGATAAGAGAGAAAATACTAAGGAAGGTGGGGGGGGCGGTGAGAGAGATATCTGAGGAAAGAGGTGGTGCCCTCCAGGAGTCTTTTTGGTCTAAGGCTGGAGGAGAGAGGTTGGCAGTATGGAAGAAGAACAAATAGATATCTGACTTTCTACCTCCATCCCACCTTTCTGTAACTGTTTTTACACCCCCCCCCCTTCTCTAGGCTTTCTTTCAACTGGTTCTCCTCCGTTCCTCTCCATCATCGGGCTTTTTTCCCTTATTGGACTCTGTTCCCCCACCTTCAGGAAGACCTGAGTTCAAATCTAACCTTAGGCATGTACTTGGACAAATCACTTACCCTGTTTGCCTCAGTTTCCTCATCTGTAAAATGGGCCAGAGAAGGAAATGGCAAGCCACTTTCGTATCTTTGCCAAAAAAAAAAAACTCAAATGGGGTCATTAAGAGTTGGACACAACTGAAATAACCAAAAAATAACTGCAAAGTATATAGGAATTTGATGATTGTCTATCTTTTTTATAGAAGTGAACTCTTGCTTCAAAATTAGAGAGCAATTTAATCTTGTAGACCAGTATTTCTAAAACAGTATTTCACATAATATGAATGGAGTTAGATAGCTGAGGAAAAGTCCTTGAGAAAATTTCAGTGACAGTAGTACTTTCTTATTTAAAGTGTTAATGATTTTAAATCTATGCATAAAGAGGTCAATGTTTATATTGTATGTCAGTTCTTTCAGTATGAAAATAAGCTTATTTTTCTCTAAAATTTCTGACTCCCATTTATCCTAACCCACTGGACTAGGTTTTATTGGTTCCAACAACATATTTCAAGCCTCAAAGTATCTGATGGCCAAATTTTAGTTTGGGAGCACACCAGGGTACAATACTTGGTTTTACCCTGTTTTGAACCACCGATGGATGCTCAAGGGTTTCTTCTCTATAGCCCTCATGCCCCAAACAAAATCCCAGGCATCCTTCCAGAATCACATCTGTGGATGAGGCCATGAAATGCCAGGATTCCTAAAATTCCAGCTTTTCTATACTCATTTCAGATTTCCCCAAAGTAGATGTGACCTCCTGAACCCCTGAACCACTTCTGTACCTCTTCTTCAAGCCATAATGGCTTAATCTTTTGTTTTACTGGATTTGTATTCATTTGCTTTTAAAGTCATGGAAAGTCCCATTTCTTATGCCTCTAGCAAATGAAAACCCTCATGTTTATTCTTTAGTTATATTGGTCTGAGCTATGGCTGAGGAAAAGATAGTGGCTCCAAAAAGCCACAGCAGGATTTAGCTTATTTCTAGAACTCCCCCAATAACTAAGGGTTTGCATGTCTTCTCTTGCCAGAGACATATGTTCCCATTGAATGGTTTTATATAGCCATTGGATTCTTTTCATTTGCTTTTCCTGTTGAGTTATATATTCTGGTCCCCACAAAACAATAACTTTATACTCTTAGTATCTCTTCCTTTGCAGCCTCCACCACATTATACTCTGGACTTTCTTCCTTGCCTTGGGATGTTATCTCTATTCCTAAAGGAGACAGCCAATTCAATGATCGGGTTCCTGGTCCCCTTGATAGTGGTAAAGGAAAACAGTTATCTTTTCCACATCGCAGTAATTAGGGACAGGGTTTTCCTGAAATCTAAAAAATTTTCATAAACTTTTTTGGCCCTCCGTTTGTACCAGAGAATGAGTCTGAAGTTTTCTTTTTCTTTTTTGGGGATGTTTACAGTATCTTATTGTAAATTTTGGGATAAGCATTTGATCATAGGTTCTGTGTCAACTGCGGCTTCCACAAAACTCCCCCCAAGTTCCCATTTAATTTCTTATGTCAACCTCTGATATACTGAAACCTTGGAACTACAATGGGGAAAGTTGTGATATGGAAGGGGTTACTGTATAAAGCATTTGCCTTACACCCATTCCCTGAAGAACGGTTCACATTTCTGTAAGTTTTACCTAAATATAGGAGGGTAGGAATGAAATGACAAAAGTCAAATGCTTCATTGATTGCTGATTTTTTCCCCCATGTATTTAATGTTCCTCTACTTCGGGGGTGCTACTTGGCTTGTAGTACCTGGAAGTAGAGTGAGTGTCCTGGCACCAGAAGAGAAATTGAGGTCCTATGTACACCTACTGTTTGCCAGCACCACTTACCCATGGCTGAGCCTTTCTCTACTGTATTCTCTCCCCGCCTTTTCTAGTGTCTTTTCTCTCCCTGGCCCATCAGCCTCCTTTTCCATCCCCATTCTCTTCATACTTTGAATTGCTATCACAGCTAAGTTGCCTCACCCTGACCTCCACCTTCTTTTTTTTTTTAACTTCACCAGGTGACTTTATTGGTGTGAGGGATGAGAGCTAGAAATCTTGAAGGAATTGTTCCATCCCAGAGCAGCTCTAAAAGACCTTTAATACCAAGGACTTGATTGACTAGAATGGATCCTCATCTCCTATTGTGACGAGGATTCTTAAAGTGATTGAGATGAGAGAATGGCTTTTTGGATCTCATCCATGGGCAGTTATGTGTTATTGCTGTTGAATCAGAAAGGGAGAATGGAAGGAAGGAAGGAAGGAAGGAAGGAAGGAAGGAAGGAAGGAAGGAAGGAGGGAGGGAAGGGAAGGGAAGGGAGGGAAGAGGGAAGGAAAAACAGAAGGAAAGAAGGAAGGAAGGGAGGGAGGAAGGAAGGAAGGAAGGAAGGAAGGAAGGAAGGAAGGGAGGGAAGGAGGGAGGAAGGAAGGAAGGAAGGAAGGAAAGAAGGAAGGAAGGAAGGAAGGAAGGAAGAAAGGAAGGAAGGAAGGAAGGAAGGAAGGAAGGAAGGAAGGAAGGAAGGAATCATTTATAAAGCACCTATTTTGTGCCAGGCATTATGTTAAGCTGTTTATAATGAATAACTGAATGATCCTCACAACAACCCTTAGAGGTAGGTTCTATTATCATTTCTGTTTTTTCAGTTGAAGAAACTGAGATAGACAGGTTAAATGACTTTGTCATAGAGTTAGTAAATGTCTGAAGTCTGACTAGAGCTCAGGTCTTCCAAACTCCACATCCGCTACTATCTACTGTGCTATCCAACCTTCTTTTCTCTGGAGAGGAAGAATCCACATTTTGGGGCAGACCTTTTTACTATGGGTTTCTATGTGGGATGTTTTGTATTCAATACTAGAAAGCATGTTCTCTTTGGGTCTTTTTGCTCTAACTTCATCTAGTAGAACAAGAGTTCCCCTGCCTCACCTTTGTCCTCAGGTAAGGGAAGAAAATACAGTCATTTATTCTGCTTTCTCATCATTAAAATAACTATTCCCCTTGTTTTAAAGAGAAGCAACCCAAGGTCTGTATATTCGAGGGATTCTAGCCTTTATCACTAATAATAGCAATGAGTCTTTAATTTCCTGTTTTCCGTGTGCTCAGGAAAATCCTTCTTTCCCCAGGTCCTGAGCTCACAGTTATTCCCACAATCATCAAGATTCTATCGGGTTTGCTTCTGTCTTCATATCCCAGAAAAGAGATGGACAGTTGGGGAAGAAGAGGAGGATCATGAATCTAAGCCCAACACAAATGGAGAGTCATTAGAAGGGATGATAGAAGGTATAGGGCAAAGCCTTGTAAGCTATAGCAAAATACATGAGGCGGCATGGAATAGTAAAATAGAGGGCTAGACATGAAATCGGGCACATCAAAGTTCAAACTCTACCTCAGATGCTACCTATGTTATCATGGAGCTAATCACCATCAGGAATAGCAGACTAGGAAGACCAACAAGCAGGTTAAAGAGGATCATAGGGAAAGGGCTGCCAAATAAGAGTATTACAGTCAAGGGGGTGATCAGGCTGAGACACAAGGAACAAGTACAACCACCAGACCCTGGGTAGCAAAAAAAAAGGGGGGGGGGATTGTTGGGAAGAGGAAAGAGACAGAAGCCATAAATTGTCTCCCCCAGCGTGTGGTCAGTCATTCAACATTACATGAGCACCTATTGTGTGCAGGGTGTTGTGCTGAGCTGTTTATAATGAATGTTCCTTTAGCCAAAAGAAAACAAAAATGAACCTTGGTGTACAAGTGGTCATTACAGACCCAGAAAAACTGGATCAAATCAGGCCTGTAGTGCGATTTAAAAGCAAAGTCATAACCCTTGCCCTTGAGAAGTCTGATTTTATTTAATTAGGTCCTGAGCTCTGTGGCATGACTCTAATTACTGTGAACATTCAGAAAATAAACTAATGAGGAACAAAACAATCAAGCAAGTCTTTGGGGTGGAATTGAGACTAAGCCGGGATTAAAATGTGATCCTGGTCTTGTAAAACCTTAACTGCTTGTACCTGGGGGGGGGGCTGGGACGGGGGGAGGCAGTGGTTACAGAGATAAGCATACATAAAAATCTCCTGTTTCAGATTCTTAGAAAGACAATAAGAATCTAATAACAAAACCACATTACAATGGCTACTATATAATAACAAATAACAAATAATAACAAAAAGTTCAACTGAACTCGGGTTATATGCAATCATATTATATTATCTATATATTATATTACCTATATATACACCTATGCCTATATATGTATATCAATTATGTGTATATAATAACTTTTATATATTATATACAACTGGTAGTAATATAATTTAAATATATAATTATGAATGTATGTGTGTTTACCAATTATATGACCAATATTGGTCCTGAGGCCAGAGTGTGAAACTTCTCCCAGTAGAAGGGTAATGAGGGGACTATGGGTGCAGTTAGTTTTGTTTCTTTTCAGTTTTATTGGTAGAATGAAAAGGCATCAAAACTTTTTTTTCTGCAGAGGAAAGATGTTTTATTTTCTCTTTCATCTCCCTTATAAAAATTCTACATGAAAGGTTGTTGTATCTTTTGTATTTATACACTGTTAGACAAAATGGTACAGGATGAAACTAATTAGTAACATTGTTATAAAGAAAATCAGATCGGTCTTCAATAGGTCCAGAATGAACTATATCTTCATAATTTCTTCCTCCTCTTCTATCATCTTTACTTTCTGGATGTAACTTAATGAGGTCATCAACGCAAAGAATGGGAATTGTAACTTCTGTTGCAAATGTCAGACTCTTAACTTTAACTACCATAGGTTCAAACACACCCCTCTGCCTGTTGTCTCAAGGTTGGCCATTGATTAAGTCAAGATCAATCCATTTCAGGTTCTTGCTCTTATTATGAAAAGCTCTTAACTTGTCAGCCAAATCTATAATCTTGGGCAGCATTACATGCCAATTTGTTAGGAATCATGAGAAGAGATCTGGCAAATTCTGCAATAAGAAGTTGTTCCCATGATCCCCTGCTGGGTGCATAGTTCTTCAGATAAATGGAAAGGACTGGTTCTACAGCACCACCACCTGGCACTACAGACTGACTCAAAGAGTGTGGTTAGGTGTGCTCCATCTCATCACACATGAAGTCATTTGTTCCATGTAGGATAATTGAGTAAGATGTTCAAGCTCTAGAATTTTGGGTTAAAATTAGGCCATCATCACCATTCCTTTCTTGTACTACGTCTTCTGCTTGTCCCAACACTGGAGCTTCAAAACTTTCTTCATCTTCCAGATTAGCCAGCATTGACAAAAGAGTTTCTCCAGATGCTTTAGCAATTCATTTAAGGTCCCTTTTAAAAACTCTTTGGACTGTTGTAATTGAAGACTCAACAAAGTACTTTAGACATATATTGTCAATGCCGCCAGTGGTTAGAACAACATTGCCACCAGTGACCAGTATTTTTTGACTTCTCTCCTTCATAATATCTGATTCTCTTTTTCTAATTTGATCCAGTTTTCTGGGTCTATATTGACCACGGGTCTACTCCTGGGTCTATACAATTGACCACAATTGTATACCGAGATTCATTTTAGCTTAGGCTAAAGTCTAGGCGAGCAATTTTCATAATAACTATTCTTTTGGGCACGTCCTGTGATGACATCACAGAATTAGTGCAGAAACATCTGTAAGCATACTCTCCTTCTGACTTTGCCCATGGGCATATATAGTGTTTTATGTACCCTATCTATTTGGAGCATCAAATGATCTTGTGAGGAAAGTACTACAGGTGGTGTTCCCACTTTACAGATCAGCAGACTGATAGAGAGTTTAAGTGATTTGCCCTTGCTCAAAGAGCACTTGCTAGAGGGAGAAAATGACCTCCTTGTCTCCTGATCCTGTCCAGCCCTTTCTTCTAAGTATATGATCAAATTTCTTTAACTTTAATTTTTTTAACATTACCAAAAGTCATTTCCAAAGGAAAAGTGTCAAAGAATGCTCAGTTGGCAATCTCATGCCTCAAGAATATCTATAAATTTCAAATAAACTAAGACTTGAATTGCATCTAATATGAACCCAGTGTCCAAGGGGTTGCTCCCTAACCCAGACATATAGATTTGAAAAAGGTATGATGAAACGCATGGGGTTCAATGCAGTTTCTCCGTAAAGGACAAGTTTGATTCTATTGACATAGAAATGATTCTTTTTATAACACAGAAAAAATATGAAGAGAATTAAGGACAACAGGATAACACGAACATCTTATTATCTTATGACAACATGGAATGGAAAGACAGCAAGCAAGATACACAGAAGAAAACTATGATAATGCATTAAATCATAACTTCAAGTGATGGGGCTCTGAAATGTTAGCAAACCACGTTCAGCAGTAGTACTTTGCATGAAAATACTTCATGCTCTTTCTGAGGCAGAACTCTGCAAACAGCTGCCAAACCTTACAGAAGTTATGCATAAACAGGATACTGAGGTCTCCTTGTCACAGATTGGTTGTTTGGGCCACATTCATAAACAGATAACACCAAGGCTGTCTGAAAATGAAGCACAGTTCTGTTTCTATAAATAGGGATGAGGGTCTGTGGTAGGACCAGGGTTCCCTATTTCCCTGTAGTAGATGTTAGTTGTCCTTAACAGGCAACCAAGCTCACTCACTTTTACTTTATTACTTTTTTCATTTTCTTTATTTTTCTTGTTTTTGTGTTTATATGTTTTCTTTTACAACATGTCTAATATGGAAATGTTTTACATGATTTTACATGGATTATTGATATATTATCTGCCTTTTCAAGTGAAGGGCATGTGGGAAGAAGAGAATTTGGAATTCACTTTTTCTCTCTTAATTGTATTTTATTTTTTCAATTACATGTAAAGATAATTTTCAACATTCAGTTTTATAAGATTTTGAGTTGCGGTTTTTTTTTCCCCTCCTTTCTCTACCCCTTTCCCAAGATGGCAAGCAGTCGGATACAGGCTATACATATATGATCATATTCAATGTATTTTAGAACTCATTTTTTAAAATGAGTGTTATTTTCATAAAAATGAAACAGATGAAAATACATTAAAGCTTAAAAAAAAGGCAATGAAGTTACTCCTGGGACTTGATTGGCCCCTCCCACCTTTGGTGCAATTTTTACTGGTTACCTAAAGAAACAAAAAGTTCCACCCACTTGCGGAATACTCCCCAATCATGAATCACCTTACCTTGCTCTGTTGACCAGATTCCATTTCCTATGAAGATGAGGGGAGAAATATCCAGAGATATAAGAGCTACTGTATGCTTGCTAGATAGCCTTGCTGGGACAGGGCCAAGTACCCTCCTTTTGTTAATTGTTTAGTGACTTGCCTGTGCCTCTTTGTGTCTTGACATGAGTATTGGTGTTGGGCCTATCTGTAAAAGGCCTATCTGCTGATTTATAGGAATCCTTTTCCTAACTGAATACAAACAGAGACTTTCTTAAGGTTTTCCATATGTTAATTATTTCCAATTTTTTCTATATACAGCTTGTCTGTACATAGTTGTTCATACAACAGTTTGTATAGTTGTTCAACTGTGTAACAGAAGAAGAAGGTGTGTTTTGCTTGGAATTCAAAGATGTTCCAAACACCCTTTGATTTCACCTACGATTCTAGCTCTCGAGGACACTCTCAAGGTCTCTCTTACAAACTTTGGAACTAATTAAGACATGGAAGACACTGGCACAGGACCACCTGGTGTGGTGGCCCATGCCAAAGAAGGTGCTGTGCTCTCTGGGCAAAGCAGAATTGCAGTAGCTCAAAAGGAATGTAAGATGTGCAAACTGAGAGACATCTCCACTCCAAATGTTCATATGGACTATTTGCGCCCAGCCTGTGGTACAGTCTTCCGAGTTCACATTGGTTTGATCAGCCATAGTCAGACACACTGTACCTTGACCCCAATATAATATTATTGTTTTGGCCCTCTCCAAGAACAAAGGACAACTATGATTCTTGCTAAGTGACCTATGGTACTCCTAATCACCTATGACACTAGCTTTGTGGCCCTGGGCAAACCATTTAACCTCTGAGCTCTCAAGTCAGAAAGGCCTGAGTTTAAATCCTGCTTCAGAAACTTACAGTTGCATGACCTTGGGCAAGACATATAACTTCTTTAAGCCTCAGTTTCTTCATCTGTAAAATGAGGGGATTGGACTATCAAATGCCCCTTGTAGCTCTAAATCTATGAACCTATGAGTTTTCTCATCTGCAGATAATATTTACAGTGCTTACCTTGAAGGGTTGTTGTGAGGGTCATGTGAAATCCTCTTACGTGCAACACTTTGTAAATCTCTAAACTCTATACAAATGTCCGTTATCATGGCACCCAATGCTTCTGCAGAGGAAGCTTCAGCATCAACAATAGGCTTGGCAAGACTCTAGAGCCAATAAACTTAGTAGACAGGAGGTTAAGTCACTTTCTGCAGATGGTGTAATTTCCACCCTTTCTAGTGATCCCAACTAGCTGGCAGCCTTGCCACTCTGCCATCATGCCGAAAAACTGAAAACCCTGGACAAACCTATTTTCTAGTTATGGGAGTCCCTGAGATGAGGAAGACACACATAAAGACATTTCTAGCTCAGCGGATAGAGCTCTAGGCCTAGAGTCAGAAAGATTTGAGTTCAAATTCAGTCACAAGTCACTTAACTCTGTCTGCCTCAGTTTCTTCATCTATAAAATGAGCTGGAGGAAATGGTAAACTGCTTCCAGGATCTTTGCCAAGAAATCCCCAAATTGGGTCACAAAAAGTTGGACACAACTGAAATGACTGAGAAACAAAATGAGACTCAGGACCGTATTTTTCCTATGTAGTTTACAAGGTTGTCATGAGAGGTGAATGAGGTTGTTTGAAAGTGCTTTGTAACTTCTTTTTTTTAATTTATTTTTTATTTGTTTTCTTGTTTACATTATTCATTTTCATTACATTTTTGAATTACACATTTTCTCCCCATCTTGCCGCTGTCCCAACCCTAAAACAGCAGTCCCACTGTAAAGCCCCTCCCCTGCTCTGCTCTCTTATTTTCTGGTAGGGCAAGGAGGGTCTCCCTATCCCAGCCCCTGTATATCTTAATTCCTAGTTGCAGGTATTGGAGAACTTTGAATTCTAGATTCTTTTGATTCCTCCCTTGTTACCCACCCCCACTAGAAGGACACTCAGTTCAATACAAACTATGGATGTGTGATTATACAGGACATCTTCATAGTGGACATATTGTGACAATGATTGTCTGTCTCTCCTT
>JAQQSW010024877.1:0-10002 GCA_028646575.1 Pseudocheirus occidentalis | reverse complement strand
CTGAAGCAATGCATGCCATCATTCTTTTTGATGTTTGGCTTTTGTTTCTCTTTTCTCATTGTTCACTCCATTGGCTATAACACTTATACAACCAGACGATTATACAATGTGAAGGAGTTTGCAGATCCTATACATGATTGTATGCCATCATGGAGGGGTCGGGTGGGGGATGGGGAGGAAGGGGAGAAAAATCTATAACTGAAGTGACTATGGAACAGAATCTTGTAACCTAAAAGTGAACAAACAAGTTAATAAAAAAAAATTCAGAAAAAAAAGGCAATGACAGGAATAAAGGCAGAAAAGAAAAAAAGGAAGGAAGGAAGGAAGGAAGGAAGGAAGGAAGGAAGGAAGGAAGGAAGGAAGGAAGGAAGGAAGGAAGGAAGGAAGGAAGGAAAGAAGGAAGGAAGGAAGGAAAGAAGGAAGGAAGGAAGGAATGGCAAAAGGGAAAGAAAAAGAAAGGAAAATGCATTTATTAAGGGTTTATCACATGCCAGACACTGCACAAAGTATTGGGAATGCAAATATCAGCAAGTAAACTAGTTGCTGACCCCAAGGAGCTTACATTCAAATGTATGAAAACAACACATAAAACAAATCTAGAAACCATCTAGAGCAGCAGTTCTCAAGCTGTGGGTTATGTTCAATTTGTAACAATAAAAATACATCCTGCTTATCAGATATTTACATTACTATTCATAACAGTAGCAAATTTACAGTTATGAAGTAGCAGAAGATATAATTTTATGGTTGGGGGTCACCACAAAATGAGGAACTGTATTAAAGGGTCACAGCATTAGGAAGGTTGAGAACCACTGAAGAGGGTAGGTATGTTTTCCAAATTGCCAGGGCATGACATGATGGCCTGGTTTTGAGCAAGATAAGGCAAAAGCTCATTTATCAGAACCCAAGTGCTTTCATTGGAACCTAAATGACTAATACTTGGTCAGAATTTCTAGGAGATTCTAATTCAAGTATTGGTTGCTTTAGGTGACCTCTGAAATCCTTTCCCATTCTGAGATTCTATGAGATGCTATGAAACTCACCTCCAGCTTCAGTACGGGCTGCCCTCCACTCTCCACACAGTACAGACACAGTTTAGGGTCTGTTGTTCCCAGGTAAATAGGATTGCCTTTGCCTTTTTCAAGAGACTCATCTCGGCATGGTGTGGTCTTCAGTGAGACTGAGAATACAAGAATCAATGACCACACAGGTTAACAAAATGTGAGGATTAAGAATCAATTTCTGACAAAGAGGAAGGTGATGGAGGAGAGAATCATCTGTCTACAGACATAAAAAAGCAAAGGAGTGCCACTGCTAGGCTTGAATTTGAGGGATGTTGATTTGGAAGTGCCCAGGGAGAGAAAAGAAAGTGGGAATCTTCTATTCATTCCTGGATGGAGAGGTCATCTGCTCAATGGTCTAGTCTTCATATTGATTCAATTTGTCCTTTGGACTTTGAAATCCCTGGCATGAATTCTAGCTCCTGAACTCTGAAATACAGTCCTCAGAGGACGCATCACAGGGGGAGGGACACTCTGACCTCACAAAAAAGTGATCTCTCAGACTCTTACTTCAATCATACCTGCAATTTGCCGTCTCTGATTTCCCTTCAGGTAACACCCTAACTAGGCAGGATTGGCAGTGGAAGGAAAGAAAGTCCTATGGTGCTGTGTATGGTATACATGAGGGAGATATGGTTCCTGAATAGCTAAAACATTTCTGATAGAGAAGCTGAGAAATGGAGAAACGGAGAGATAAAATGAGAGAGGAGGAATGGATTTTTGGCGAACAGGAGATGACCAGGATGAGCTTGTACCCCAATATATGTATTCACTGATTCCCAGAATCTGTACTCCCAAAGGCTATGAAGAATAGAACTCCCGGGTGAGACAGTTCACTCCTTGACTGAGCTGAGATTTCACCTCCCTTCCAAATCACAGAGACCTCTGACTCATATGCATTTTTCCCCTTAACTAACTAACTGGTAAACTTTCCTAATGACTGTTTGCTTTGATACTTATGTTTCTTCATTATACATGATCATCTTTGATATAATTAGTTTTTTGTCAAACTGAATGTAAACTGGCTGAGAATACGTTAACTCTTACCCTCTTGTTCTAGGGTACGGCTACTTACTCCCAGAGTGACCAGCAAAATTGGATTTTACCCTGAACACCAAAAATTCATTGTACTTCTAGATGACAGATATCTCACATACAGTAGATAGATATAATGGTGGAGCCATAACCCTCATGAAGATTAGAGAGCAAGGGAGTATTCACCCAATCTCAGCCATCCCACTATTTATCACAAAGGCAAAAATGGCAATATTCCTGGGAGACGTGGCATGGGGCATTCCATATGCCAAATACATCCACTGACATATTCCCTAGGACCTTGGGGTTCAGTTCAACTTATTACAGTAGAGTTATAGACTTGGTCCTAGAAAAGACCTTATGGGTCATCACATTCAACCCCTTTATTTTACAGATGAGGAAAATGTGGCTCAGAGAGCCTCCTTTATGTCCAATGCCTATCCAAGGTGACAAAGTATTCAGCGTCTAAGGGAGGATTCTAATATAGGTCTTCCTAATGCCAAGTTGGTTGCTTTATCCACTCTGCCACCCTAGTTTGCCTGTAAAGGAATGCCACTTGGAGGAAGCTCCTGACCTTTTTCCTGGATGTCAGCAACCTAGGCCAAATCCTTTTCCTATCCCGCCCCCCTCCTCCCCAACCCTCTTATCCTTCCCCCAGCCTCATTCTTCTCCTAATTCCCTGGCCTTAGAACCCTCCCAGGTTGGATTGCAAATGACCAATCAACCTGAATTTCCCCCTCCTCCCTCCTCCCTTCTCCCTCCTCCCTCCTCCTTAAGCATTGTTCTACTGCTCATTTGTCTCTGCCTTAATGGAACAGCACAGTTTAAATCTAACAAAGGGCACTTTGCCCCTTCCCTTAACACCTTTCACTGCCTGCCTTAGGAATTTTCTCTTCTCCCACCCTTTATGCCTAATAACTACTCAAGTCACTCCTGGAATTTGTTGAGCTGCAGGCATCTGTGTTGCAGGACATTATAAAGAGAGGGTCGCCCAAAGCATGAGACTGCTTCAGAGAAAGGGAAAAGGTTTCCTACTCACTTGGGGTCACATTTTCATCCTCAGGAACTGCTATGAGGGTCTTCCCTTGAAGGACCAAGACTCTCTGATAGATGTCACAAATTCCAAGGCAGTAAGACTTCTTTAATGCTTTCAAATGAAAATTGTTACAGTGCAAATGTTAGGCTGATAAGGTTTAGAGATCATTTAATGGGTTGATTTCCAGAAAAAAACGCCAATTCTCTGTCAGTACATGGAGAAAGATGGACTGATGTTGATGGAATACAGCCCGCAACAGAATCCATGGGCCGCTTTCTCTATATAAATCCCTACAGTAATGACCAAAGAGATGCGAATGTGAAGGAGGGAACTGCATAATTTCAGAAACGAAAGGGAACTTAGAGTCCAACTAATCCAACCCACTCTCAAGTACTGAGGACACCTGGCAAATATCCATTCTCTAAAAACAAACAAATAGGCCTTTAATGGTGAGGGACCCACCACCCCAGGAGACAGCCCACTTCCACGTGGGAACAGCTCTAATTGTTAGAAGGTTTTTTCCTGATATTGAGTCCAAATTCATCTCTTTGTAAATTGTACCCATTCTTCTTCTTTTTGCCTTCATGGACAAAGAAGATGGATCTAAACTTTCTCTCCAAAGACAGTGACCATTCCCCCACTGAGATTTCTTTTTCCCAAGCTAAACCTCACCAATTTCTGTAAAATGTCCTCATATGGGATGGATTTGAGGCCTGTCCCTCATCCAGCTGCCTTCATCTGGCTCCTTCTACCTTCTCAACATCCCCCCCTCATGCCTCAAAAGGAACACAACCTTCCAGGTCTGAGGACAGAGTCATGATCACCTCCATATTCCTGGAAGCTGTGACTGATTCTCTTAAGCATCCCCATATCACATCAGGGGTGTATATGTGTGTGATTGTGGGTGTGTGTATGTGTCTATGTGTCTGTATGTGTCTGTGTGTCTCTGTGTTTGCCTGTCATAATCTCATTGCTATTAATATCAATACACTGAATTGGGCTGCCCTTCTCTGGATATTCTCCAGTTTATTAAACTCTTTACTGAACAAAACCCCCAAGTCTGTTTCAGGCAAACTGCTATCTAACACCACCATGTGTTAAGTGAATTTTTTAAACCTAAGTGTAGGATTTCGCATTCATCCCTTTATCTGGCATGAGACCAATATTCTAGCTTTCTGAGATCAGTTTGAAATCTGATTTTATACTTCTGCCTGTTTTCTATCCCCCTTGGCACCGTTATCATCTGCAAGCATGAGAAACATCCCATTTGCTATTCATATAAATGTTAAACAGCCCAGGGTCAAGAACAGATCCTTAAGGAATGCCACTAGAGTGGAGGGAAACTTGAAAGTACACTTTTTAAAGAAAATTGGATTTGTTGTTTCTCGAGTCATATGTGACTCTTCAGGACCCAATCTGGGGATTTCTTGGCAAAAATACTGGAGTGATTTGCTGTTTCCTTCTCCAATTCATTTTACAGGTGGGGAAACTGAGGCAAGTGGGATTAATTGACTTGCCAAGTGTCACACCTCAGGTAAATGTCTGAGGCTGGATTTGAACTCAGGTCTTCCTGCCTCCAGGAATGGGCCTCTATCCATCTAACCATGAATGAATCCTCCTTTGAGTTCAGTCATCTAACCAATACTGAATCCATCTGAATTGTAATTTTCCTATTCTATAAGAAGAATCTTTCTATCTTTCCCCACAGGAATAACATGAAATCCTTTATTGCTTTGCCAAATTCAATGGAATTTCATCTGTGGCATCTCCCTGATCTTCCAGTCCAGTTACTGCATCAAACAAGGGAATACATTTCATCTCGCATGATTCATTTTCCTTACAGCCACGCTAACAATCTGTGATCCCTGCTTCTTTCTCCAGCTGTTCATCCAGCATCGCTTGAATGGTTCTTTCTACAATTTTGTAGAAATATAAGACAAGTTCACTGGCCTGTAGTTGGCAAAGCAGATCCTATTCCTTTCCTTTTGAGGAAAATTAGGACACTTGCCTTTGTTCAGGCCCACAGCACCCTAGCCATTCTCCAAGACCTTTCTGATGTCACTGACAGTGCTTTCCCCACCCATATTTGCCAAAAGGTAGCTTACTTGGACCAGGAAACTTGAATTCAAGAGTAGCTCCCTTAGTATCTCTTTGCTCATTTTGGCTCTCCACTCCCAATTAAGGATTACCATAGACATGGGCAATTGGACCTGCTATGTCTCTATTCCTGGAAGTGTCAGCAGGGAGCTGATTGAGACTTGGAGAGGCTTCCCCCTACCCCACCCCGGGAGCCCAGACAATCACGAATGGGGGAAGGCAGAGGACATATGCCTTACCTTGAGGTTCCATTGGGTTGATTAAACCTGAAAAATAGCGAAGGCAGAAACATAAAAATCTAGTCACTGTGCTATTTCCAGGTTAAAGAAGGCATGATATCCTTCAATCAACTGATCAACAAACAGTTCTAATATATGATAGGCTCCATGCCTACCCTCAAACAGCTTAAAGTCTATCAGAGGAGATGATATTTACACATACAGACAATTCTCTTTATGTCACTGGATTGTTCAGCAGTAATGTGAATTTGCCTGGGGCTTGATGAAGTGGGGTCGTGGGAAAGAGAGGGATGAAAGTAGAAAGGGAGTTGTGAAGGGGGTTGCCTCCCAACGAGGGAAGGGGCCAGCACATAGTTCACAAACTGGGACAGAGAAGCAAGAACAAGAAGAGGAGGAGGATAATTCAGGGACCATGGCCAGTAACTAGAGGAAGAGCAGGGTGAGGAGCTAGGGGCATATGTAGGGGCCAGATGGACACAGACAGGAGAGGCCAGACAGGTTGTACCAGATGGCAGACAGAGAGGGGGGCAGTTGGGGAAATGGTGCAAAGATCTACTCTCTCAGCACAAGAGATCTCAAACTAAGGCTCCACATCTCACCATAGCAGTGGGAGGGACTCTCCTACATCTGTTCTTATGTTAACTATTGCAGAGTTTCATTTTTAGTGTGGGCAGTGTCTGTTTCTCTTCAGGCCTTAATCCAGGTATAGCCCCATACTTACCTTTACCTCAGTAGGGCTATCCAGAAAGGTGTGGGAGAAGAAGGAAGGAAACACGTGTTTATTAAGAACCTTAATAAACAGAGCTAAATAAATGCTTATTCCCTGTTCTCTCTTCCCCACCTACTCTGGGCCAAGCTGAGCACTTTACGCAAGGTACTGTGGTACCAATGGTACTCTTACAAGTATTATCTCATTTGACCCTTATAACAGCCCTTGAAAGTAAGTGCCATTATCATCCACATTTACAGTTAAGGAAACTGAGGCAGATAGAGATTAAGTGACTTCCTCAATGTCAAATAGCTAATCGTATTTGGGGTCAGATTTTAACTTGGGTCTTGACTCCAGGCACAGAATTCCAGTGTGCCATTTAGCTGTGCTAGGGTGAGGAAACGTCCTGGTCATGGTTCAGCAGGTCATGGCTACTGGACTAAACAGATTCACAGATGGCTCATCTTCCCTGACACCCTGGGGCTCTCCTTCCTTGGCAGGACCACAGGTATCACCTCGAAAACCCCCAGAGCAACAGGTGGGACAGCAGAGCAGCCCTTAAGAATATTCTCCCGTTCAAAGATCCCTCCAATGTTGCAACTTTCCCATCTTAGGCAAACATGTCCCTAAGAGTTTCCACACTGAGCCTGGCTCATCAGTCATCAGAGCCCACTCCAGGTGACCAGGAGGGGATCTACCACCCCCATGGCCCATCATGGACCCTCACCCATCCCTGGAACTTAGTGATCAGCAGCAAGAGAAAGATCCAGAGGCAGATGGTTTTTAACTGCATAAAGAATCAACAAATACCTGATCCAGCTGCTCTCTCCAATTTCTGGAGCTCCTGGGCTCTGAGGGTTTCTTTAAACTCCAATGAGATTTCTGGGACTGCTTGGCTATTTATCCAGTTAAGAACTGGGTGGTTCTGTAGTTTGGGTGGGAACACCTCCTATCTTGGAACTTAAGGAGAAGTGTCTGGGGCTGCTGCCAAAGATGCCAGAGAATATTGAAGAGGTGACTGCATGGGGAAGGCTGGGTCAGCAGTAGTAGGAGGAACTAGGCTGGGCACTCAAAGATCTGCCTCAGTTTTGCTTTGAAAAAAATCCCTATGGGCAACTAGGTGGCACAGTGAATAGAGCACCAGCCCTGGAGTCAGGAGGACCTGAGTTCAAATCTGGTCTCAGACACTTAACACAAAACTAGCAGTGTGACCTTGGGCAAGGCACTTAACCCCAACTGCCCTACCTTCCCCCTCCAAAAAGCCAAAAAAAAAAGACAGAGAGAGAGAGAGAGAGAGAGAGAGAGAGAGAGAGAGAGAGAGAGAGAGAGAGAGAGAGAAGAAAAAATATCTAGATACTTGCATTTCTCTCAGGAAACTATTTTCCTAGCAGGAAAGTAGGGGAAAATTTTTACAGCAATTCCTCCAATAAAGAGCTCATTTCCTAGATGTAAAGAGAAACTACATCAAATTTGCAAGAATAGAAGTAATTTCCCAATTGGTAAAAGGTCAAAGGATATAAACTGGAAGTTTTCAGATGAAAAAATCAAAGTTATCTATAATCATATGAAAAAAATGTTCTAAATTACTATTTTTTAAAGAAATGTAAATTAAAACAACTTGGATGTATTTTCCTTACACCTTTAGGGTTGGCTAATGTGCTAGGAAATGAAAACAATAATTGTTGGAGGAGATGGTGGAAAATTGGGATATCAATGCAATGATGGTTGAGTTGTGAACCCACCCAACCATTTTGGAGCATGATTTGGAACTATGCCCATGTGTATACCCTTTGATCTAGCAATATTACTACTAGGTATGTATCATAAAAAGAAGAACATGAATAAAAAGAGGGAGAAAAGTCCTATATATACAAAAATATTTATAGCAGCTCTTTTTGTGGTGGTAGATATTGAAAACTCAGGGAAGGTTTATTAATTGGGAAATGATTGAACAAATTATGTTGGATGATTATGATGGAATACTATTTAAAAAATGAAAAGTAGGATGATTTCAGAAAACTTACATGAACTGATGCAGAACATTGTACAGAGTAATAGCAATATTGTGCAATGATTGACCATAAATGACTTAGCTACTCTTAACAATTCAGTGATCCAAAATAATACTTGATTAAAAAAATGCTATCCACCTCCAGAGAAAGAACTGATGGAGTCTGAATGCAGATTGAAGTACACTTTTTAACTTTACTTTTCTTGGTTTATTTTTTTTTGCCTGTGTGCTCTTTTGCAGCATGATTAATATGTAAATATGTTTTTCAGGGCTGCAAATATATGATGTATATCAAAGTGCTTGTCTTTTCTAGAAGGGGAAAGGGAAAGGAGGGAGGAAACTTGAGAAATGTGTTAAAATTGTCTTCTGCCCTAAAAGAAATCAAATAAAGCACTTTTGGAAGGAAATATGAAAGAACGAATGAAAAGAATGAATGGTATGAGTTATGTCAATCAGACAGAGACACAGAACATGGATAACAAAGTGTACTGGCATCCTCTTTGGGAGGTTGGGGGGGTGGAGAATCTTAGATAGATAGATAGATAGATAGATAGATAGATAGATAGATAGATGGATGGATGGATGGATAGATAGATGATAGATATTGATATTGATATTAAGAAGGGAGGGGAACTCTTCAGATCTGACAAAATGTTGAATCTCTTATGGGCTGAGTGCCTCACCACCTCAAGAGTCACCCTTACACAGGCTATCCCAAAAGTCCATTAAAGCTTAAAATTACACTAAGAATTTTGAGTCACTGGATTAGAGTGAAAACTGGTGAATTGACACTTTACTTCCGTTGTGGGAGACGTGGAGAAGCCCAGTTTTTAAGAGAAGAAAAGAAAGTTATACAAAAACTTGATCCTGGAGGCAACAGTTTACTCAATTTTATTGAGTAAAAGAGTTGCATGGTCAGACCTTCCCTTTAAGGCCATGCTCAGAATCTGATGATGCAACAAAGAAGATGAGGAGTGGTCAGGCAAGTGAAGGATAATCAATAGACCAATTTCTACCAATACAAATATACTTTTTGCTGATGGAAAGAAAGAAGAAAACAAATATTTCTTAAGCCTCAGTCATGCACTGTGCTAAGTGCTTTCTAAGTATTACCTTCTTTGATTTCCACAACCCTAGGGGGTGGGTGCTATTATGGTGATAATTTTACAGCTGATGGGATTGATGCAGACAGGGTCACATACTAAGTGTCTGAGGCTATATTTGAACTCATGTGGAATCTTCTCCACCTTAAAGGAGCTGCCTAAGCAGGCCCTGAAATGGAAAGGCCCTTTCCTGATGGACAATGGGAGTAGAGGAAACCCCAAGGGAAAAAGTTGACTCAGAGGAAGAGACAATAGGACCAGGTGTGTTACTTACCTGGGATGACACATCTATCTTCAGGAGTCACTGTGAGGTCATTACCTGAAGAAACCAGATCTGCTGTCCAGTATTATGAATTTCCGTACTGTCAGGATTGTTTTCTATTTTTGCAAAAACTGAATGAAATCATATAAAATATCAGTGTGGTTGATGAATGAGGACTTAAGCTGCTTTAATGATGAACTCATTAGTCTGGAAGTGGCCAAATAGATTATTCTTTTATTCAATGAGCATTTCTTAATCATCAACCTCATGCCAGGCATTGTGAATAAAAATTTTATTTTGGGGGGGGGGCAGAGCCAAGATGGCGGCATAGAAGCAGCAAAGGACCACAGCTCCCACACAAACACGCTAAAAAACTCATAAAATGGGACGCTAAACAGATTTTCAAGCTCCAAAACTCACCATAAGACAGAAAGCACATCTGTTGCTAC
>JAQQSW010024876.1:0-10002 GCA_028646575.1 Pseudocheirus occidentalis | reverse complement strand
CCTTCCAATTCTGCCTGAGTCTGGCCCTGAGTGGTACAGTGTGCCTTCTAAATGAACATTTAATTGTGAACTAGACAGTTTGAGGACAGCTTAAATTAATTTAGCCTAGTGGTGAGAAGGCAGAGGAAAGACTTAATAAGGCTTTTTTTTATCCTTATTTATATTGTATTTCCCAGGGGATATTTAACTTACTATCCCATCCAAATGCCATGACAATGACTGCCTTCCACTTCTTCATAGTTTCTCAGCATTTGCAAACAAACAAAAACCAAAAAGTCTTTCTAGGACAATATGTTGCCTTGTGTGATCTTTGGAAACTTTTCTTAGAGAGGGAGGCAACAATGCAGGAAGAAATTATCCACTTAAAAGTTCAATGAAATTATCTGAAGAAAGGAGTTACCACAATGAAAAGACACACAGTTTCAGAGGGAAGTGTGATACTAAACTAGGATGGGCTTTTCCATGAGCTAAGACCTCGTTGAGAGATCCACCAATAAGCTTCTTCATTTTTCTAATCAACTGTGAATTCTAGCTAATCCTTGGATAAGTTTCAGGTAAATAAAATTCAACCTGATGCTTCATGGATAATAATTAATCAGCATCTCAGAGTTGTAGACTCTACAGCACAGAGTGTAGACCTGTGCAGTCTATACAGGATTACCTTTTCCATTTCTCTCCATATCCCCCCAAAAAAGAGCTCAGGTCATTGGTGAGACAAAAAGTAGAGAAGATCTCAATTTGAAACAGTGCAAAGAGCAATAACTTTGGTGTCAGAGGACTTGAGTTCAAGTTCTGTCTCTGATGTGGTACAAGTCACTTATCATCCCCTAGCCTCAGTGTCCTCAACTGTAAAAGGAAGAAGATGGACCACACCGCCTTGTAGGTGCCTTCCAGCTCTAGCTCCATAACTTTCTCTCAAACTCTATGAAATCAGTGGGAACAAACTGAAACCTAAAGGATGTGACCAAGTAATCTTTTTAAACACACAGTATTCCATTGTGGGAGAAGGGAAGAAGATGATAGAAGCCTGAATCACAATGGGGTGTGGTACTTGAATTTAAGTAAGTTAGTTTCATACTTTTTTTTTCCTTTCTTTCCTTAGGATTTGCTCCAAAGTTGGTGGTGGGGAGAGGGAGGGAGGGAGAGGAAAAGGAACAGAGTCAGAGACACAGAGGTAGAAACAGAGACAGAGACAGATATGAATGAAATCTTTAAAGTCATAGCTCCATTTCTGTCTACATTATGGGCCTGGGTTCCAGGTGCTTTCTATGTGACCTTTAAGTTACTGCCTTCTCCTTCCAACTTGGTGTCATGTCCGGGTTCTGTGGTTTGCTAAATGCTTTGGGAGGAAATGTTACCTCAAAACCAGAAAATGCTAAGACCTCGTTGAGAGATCCACCAATAAGCTTCTTCATTTTTCTAATCAACTGTGAATTTTGGGAGGAAAGTTTATTGGTGGATCTCTCAACGAGGTCTTAGCATTTTCTGGTTTTGAGGTAACATTTCCTCCCAAACTTTTAATCTCTGACTTTTGTTTCTGATAATTAGGAATAATCTGTCCTAAATGTTAATATCGATAAAGAGAAACGTTATCATCTTAATTTGGGGGCTAAGCTTATTCAGGGCTGAAACCATGTCCTATTCATCTTTACGTTTCCCCTCAGTGCCTAGCACAATGCCTTGTATATATGGTAGAGCCTCAGTAATGTTTGTTTATAGTGATATATATATATATATATAGGGGAAAGGCTCATATGCTGGGCTCTTGAAGTCTCCCTCTCAAAGAACATGAATGCTGAGCTCCAGCAATTCTTCATTTCATTTTTCTTAGAGCACTGGGTTCTGTGATAGGCTCCTACTGTGTTGGATGACCCCATCTTAGAGCCTTAACTACTCCATACAGGATGTAAGCAGTACACTGGTTTGGCTAACTAGTAGAAAGCTCTTTGGGAAATGAAGCCCAATAGAAATGGTGCCAATCAGTAGGGTTCACTTTCAATGTGTGCTGAGGATGATAGGAAGGCCACTGAACCTTTCCCTAATCTTCCTTTTTTCTCTCCCAATGAGCCCATACCAATACTGATAGATTAGTGGAAGTAAGGAGTTGAGTGACGAGAAATTGCCTATTCATTAGTCAAGGAAACATATTCCAACTCTTCAGCACTCTCTGTGTTGTCTGCCTCAGAAGCAACTTGATCGGGGAGACTGGCCATGTTTACCAAAAGGCAGTAGGAAAGTCCTTTCTGCTGACAGGCACAAGGTGATTGCCAAGCTTTTTGACAATCACATCACTTGGCAGAAGCAGGTATGTTATCATGTGATTTCTTCTCTAACCAAAGTTGCTAGCAATTATTTCATTGTAAGACACCCTCTTTATTGTCATGCTGTGCTTGTATATTTTATGCTTCCCCACTCCATGGAGGCTCGACGAGGACAGGGATCACCCTTTTTTTGTTTGTTTGCTCTTCTGGATGTTTTTTGTTTTTGTCGTTCTAGACAAATCTTAGTATAGACCCTTGAGCATGGTAAGTACTCAACAAATACTTGTTAGACCAGATAGGAACTGGACTTTGGAACTACACATATGGAAATTAGTTGGAACAAACAGTAAAGGTTTTATTTCAGTAGAATGTAAGCTCTAATAGGACAGGGATTGTTTATAATGTTGTGTTTTGTTTTGTCTTTGGATAACCGGAACTTAGCCCAGTGACTTACAGGAGTAGCTTAAATATTTGTCAAACTGAATGTCACTAACAGATAGACTAGGTCAACACGTGACATTCTCTAAAACAAAAAGTATGCCATACCATACTATGCCATGCCATACCATGCCATGCCATGCCATGCCATACCATGCCATACCATGCCATACCATACCACACAATGCCATGCCATGCCACACCATGCCATGCCACACCGTACCATGCCATGCCATACCATGCCATACCATACCATACTATACTGCATCATACCATATCATATACCATATCATGCCACATCATATCATGCCATATAACATAATATTTCATATAATATCTCATCGTATGATATATCACATCACTCTTATATATGATATTATATCATATTAATTATATCATATTCTATCACACCACATCCTGTTTTGTCATTTCACATTACATTGTGCTGTGTTACACTACACTGTTACATGCTGGTATGTTATATTATGTGGTCTACTACATCATATTATTTATTGCATTACATTTATTATCAGATTATATCTCCTTTATGAGGATTAGGTAAATTGCTCAAAGTTTTTCGGGCTTCCCAAAAATCTTAGTACAGGTTTAGGCTCTCTAAGCCTGACTAACCTAAAACAATACAAAGGCTGCTTCGGATACTATGTATAAAAAGCCAAATCCTGGCAAAATGTAGATTGTTTGATCTGGTTACCAAATATCTTATGCCAAAGACTTCTTTATTTTTTTTGCTACTATTGACTAATCTCTGTGATCTTTCCTGCATGTTTATTCCCGAGTTTCCTCTGCTTTTATGTTCCTCAGCCCTGTCTCCCCGGCAGCTCAATCGAGAGGGCACTGGGCTTGGAACTGGGAGGAGGCTTCAGATCTCGCCTCAGACACTATGTAGCTGTGTGACTCTGGGCAAGCTCATTAACCTCTGCCTTAGTTACTGTAAAACTACATTTACTTTAAAAATGGGGATAATAATATCATCTACCTACTGAGGTTGTTGTAGAGATCAAATGGAATATTTGTAAAGCACAGTGCCTGGCTCATAGGAGCTTAATGAGTGTTTGTTTTCTTACCCCTTCCCCTTTTTTCTAATCACAGATTTTAAAATGGAATATGGAAAAAATAAAAGCACTTGTTAAGTGCCTATTACATGTCAGGCTCTGTGCTAAGCACTTAGCAAATATTATTTCACTTGATTCTCACAACTTTTCCATGTACAATCTTTTATTCCCATTTTCCATTTGAGACAACTGAGGCATTAGGTGGCTGTGTGGTGCAGTGAATAGAGCACTGGCCCTGGAGTCAGGAGGACCTGAGTTCAAATCTGGCCTCAAACACTTAACACACACACACACACACACACACACACAAAACTAGCTGTGTGACCTTGGACAAGTCACTTAACACCAACTGCCCTACCTTCCCCTCTCAAAAAAAAGAGAAAACTGAGACAGAGGTTAAGTAATCATCCAGGGTCACACAGCAGGTAAGTAGATGAGTCAAATATGAATTCAGATCTTCCTGACTCCAGACCCAGCAATGAGCTATCTCCCTTCCTCCAAGAATCAGTCTTTAAGATTATCTAGTTAAATGATCTCGTTTTGAAGTGGAAAAAGTAGAGGCCCAGAGAAGTTAGATAAGTTTTCCAAGGTCACACAGGTAGTTCATGAGAAAGACACCATTTGAATCCAGGTTCTCTGGCTCCAAGCTCCTTATGGTACCATACTCCTCTCAGACTCTCCAGAAAGAGGCCTGCTGTGAGTCTGGCTAATTAGATGCCCATTGTAGGTACCGGATCCATGTCTGACATTTCTCTCCTGGTATCTTCCTCTCCCTCTCCCCCAATTTTGCTTCATACACATTGACCACACAAAGGGAATATACATAAGATAGATCGCAGATTCAGAGCTAGAAGCAATGTTGGTGGTTTTCTAGTCTAAGCCTTCCCTCTTACAGATGAGAAGCTAGGTCTACAAAAGTTCAATGACTCCCCAAGGTCCCAGAGAGCGGGGACCCAGACCTCAGACCTCTGACTCTGTCCAGCACATGACATTGCCTCCTAGCATGAATCCTGTCCTCAAGAAACTTCCAGCATATCAAAGGGTAAATTCACATTAATAAGAATTTACCGTACAAGGTGAGATTAAGATTAAAACAACAAAAAAAGAGCAGCTAGGTGGCACCATAGTGCATAGAGTGCCAGGCCTGGAGTCAGGAAGATTCATCTTCTGGAGTTCAAATCTGGCCTCAATCACTTACTAGCTTTGTTACCCTGGGTAACCTAACCCTATTTGTGTCAGTTTTCTCATCTGTAAAATGAGGTAGAAAAGGAAATGGCCAACCTCTCCAGTATCTTTGCCAAGAAAACCCCAAATGGGGTCACAGAGAATAGGACATGCCTTAATAAGAACAACAAAATAAAGAAGCAGAGAGGGTCATACAAAGTTCTATGAGAATTGAGAAGCACTTTCCTATTGTGTAAGGATGAAGTAGGTCATCAGAGAAGATCTCATGGAGGAGATGGCACCTGAGCTGGGGCTGGAAAGGACATGAAGACTTCAATGGAGGGAGTTGGGAGACCATTTGAGGCACAAGAAATGAGGTATCCATCTGGAGCTAGGACGGACCTTAGAAGCCATCTGATGCAATATCCTCAATATACAGGAGAGGAAACAAGTGAGGAGAGGTAAAAAGACTTGTCTAACGCCTTACAAACAGGATTAGAGATGAAAAATACTTAGTGAAGAAGAATCATTTAATAGCCTATTAACAATGATACTGACAAGAAACAGCAAGGGCTTAAATGAGAGTGGTTGCTATGGGAATAGAGAATCAGGGGACTATGGGAGATAAACCACAGAGGGAGCATTGACAGGGCTTTAATCAATCAACATACATTCGAGTGCTTACTTTGTGCAGAGCATGGTGCTAAGTTCTGTGGATCTATGCAAAATTGGACCAACATGGTCTTTGAGAGCCTCACATTTTGCTGGGGTGAGAAGATATGTTCACAATAAGTATATATAGGATATAGACAAAATACATATACAGTGATGGAAGCCTAACAAGTGGGGAAATCAGGAAAGGTCTCTTGAAGGAGGCAGCATTTCCAAGAGGGTAATGTGAGGAGGGGGATCATTGCAGTTTATTGAAGGACGTGAAGGTAGAAGTTGGTGGTATCAAGTAGATGAATATGGATGAATTGTAAAATGCTTGAGGAGGACACATAGACTGGGATCAGATAGTGAGGGCTTTAAATGGTAATCAGAAAAGTTTATATTTTATCCTAAAGACAACGGGAAGCTTCCAAAGTATCTTAAGCAGAGTTCTGCCATGATCAGACCTGGGCAATAGGAACATGAAGTTGGCATCAGTGTAGATTGGAGGTTCCCAAAATTATTTGGCCTACTGCCTACTTAAGAAAAATTACTAAGCATTTTCCTGGAAATGTATTTTCTTTAACCCTTTAACAGTTTTTAAAATTACATCATTTCAAAAAATATAAGATTTTTTAAAAAATGATACATCTTAAACCAAACAATAAATACCATACAGTGTTGGGTAATCAGAAGAGAAACCCCTCTGCCACCCAGTTTACTTAGTTGAAAACAAAATTATTTAATTATAAAAACTTCCCTGTGTATGTATCTCATTACCTTTCAGTATCTTTTACTTGTAAATGCTTAATTTGGTGTGTGAAGAAATGACTAAAATTACACTTAGACAAAGATTTTGCACTATTTGTCTTGCTGCCAGATGTAACAACATTTTTTTTCCTGTCCTACACTTCAATAAACAAATCTGCTGCTACTAATAACCTTGGGAGAGTAGGCTATAAATAAAAACCCAACAATCACTGTCATAATGATGGCTATGGCGATACCTTGCATTTTGTAGTGTTCCAGAGTAACAAACATGGCTAAAGTATCACCTCATGGATCACCAGTTGCATGCAAGAGCTGCACCTGGGATGATAGGGGCTTCATTTTAACTGAAAACTCATTAAAACAAATTTAGCATTTGACTCCATTATTCAGCACAAAAGAATAATGACTATTTTGCCTTATCATAAAAGAGCTAGTTTTTTGTTTATGTTTTTTCTGCGTAATTGTTAATCATTGCGACATTGGTATTTATTTGCAAAATATATTTCCAGCTCAGTTAACATGGACTAAACCTACTGAGTCTTTTCTTAGAACAAAATATGACCTTCTACATAACTTTGCTCAAGGTTATGTCATTCCCTATAAATTTGCCTGATACCGATTTGCTTGAGAAATGGCAACATATTATGTAATCTCAGATAATTACTCAACCCAGTGTTGACTACATCCTCATCAAGAGTCACCCTACTCCCCCCAAGACGAACCTGGTACTCAAACAGCAGAACCTCAGCAGTGTATGGCTCAGCATTTGGAGAAGATGTAGTTAATTGCGTTTGGTTCAACAAATACATACTAAGAACTAACTCTGTGGAAAGCACTACATGAAGGGCAGGATTTTTTTTTTCTTTTGATCACATCTGTGATTTCCCTGGTAAGGAGATCTTCCAAATGAGGACACTTTCTCTACCAATCCGTATCAATTACTATTCTATAACTTAGTCTTAAGAGAGTTAGTTGCTTGGGATGCTGAGAAGCTAAGGAATTGACTTGCCCGGGGTCACATGGGCTCTTTGTGTCAGAAGGACAGCTTGAACCCAGGTTTCCTTGACTCTGAGGTAGTTGTGTTGCCATATTGTGCCTTGCTGTCTCTGGAGTAGATGGTTGGAGGGGTAGTGGGATGGCACCAACACTGTTGGTGGAAATATGAATTGATCCAGCTATTTTGAAAAGCAATTTGGAGCTTCATTAAAATTATGGCATATGAATGTAATGGAATGTTATTGTGCTGAAAGAATCAGTGAAGTGGATGGATCCAGAGTAATTTGGAAAGGTTTATATGATTTGAAGTAGAATGAAGTAAGCAGAACCAGGAAAATTATTTCTACAATAAACCACTGTGCCATAAAGGAAAACAAGTTTGAAAGACATTAGACCTCTGATCAAAGCAGTAACTAACCATGACTCCAGAAGACTGATTATAAATCATGCTTCCCCCTCTAACAGAAGGGTGATGAAATAGAGGCACTGAATGAGATAAAACATTTCCCAACACAGCTAAAATGTCAGTCTGTTTTACTTGATTATGTATGTGTTTGTTGATCTGATTTTTGTTTATTTGATTGTTTAACAATTAAAACAATTAAAATTATTTATTTGATTATTATGTATTTGTTATAAGGGGGGACTATTTGAGGGGGGAATATTTATTAAGGGGGGCAGTAGTAATGATTCTATCTTTCCCCCCAAAAAAGAAGAAAAGAGTATAAATGAAACATTTATGAAAGGTACACAAGAGAACAGAATGAAATTAGGAAAAAGACAAAAGCAAGCAGCATAGTATTAGAACTGCCTTCTTAAATTTATTATAGACTTAAAAATATGAGCTGAATATAACCGAGATTCATGGTTTCATATTCATTTATCTTTTTCCTCTATTTTTCTATGTGTATGGAAATAGTCATGTTTTCTGATATCTGTCAAGTTCAAAATAAAAACAAAATTTCAAATATATTGCTACCATATGACTAACAAATAACCCAATGTTCCTCAAGCAGCTTATTCATTATGCATGTGTCAAGGCTGAAATATATTCTCTCCTTACTTGATTTCTTATTAAGATCATAGTAAACAGAAATGTTAATGGGATGCTGAAAGCAGAGATCGATTACCTAAATTGTAAAAGGACTAGATAGGAAGTACAATGCATTCTTTATGGAAAAAAAGCATGGAGGTATAGTGATAAGAGATTGACTTTGGAGTCAGAAGATTGAGGTTCAAATCCCTGTTCTGACATTTACAAAATGTGTGACCTTGGGCAAGTCATTTTCATGACTAAACATCTGTTGCCTCACTGAGCTGTGTAAAGAAAGGGCCTTGTGAAACTGAAGGAATAGGTTTTTTCGTTTGTTTTGTTTTTGTTGTTTTTTTTTTAAAGAAGCTTTTCTTACTTAAATAATTTGGCAAAACTAAAAGAAAATGGTTTTCCCTCAAGGCAGCTCCGCATCCAAGTAATCTATGTGGCAAAGTAGGTGAACCTTGGTCTGGAATCGGGAAGGCTTGAGTTCGAATCTGACCTTAGTCCCTTACTAGCCATGTAACCCTGAACAAACCACTTAACTCTATCTCAGTTTCCTCAACTATAAAAAGGGGATCATAATAGTACCTACCCCCCCCCCACCCGAGTTATTGAAAGGATAAAATGAGATGAGATTTGTAGTGTTTAAAACAATGCTTAGTACATAGTAGGTACATTCCCTTCCTAACCTTTCTTCACTATTACTGTTGATAGCTCCATTATTTTCTTCTTTACTTAAATGCAAACCCCCACCAATTACAGTTCCTCTCTGCTTTAATCACCACGCCCTCTACACGGGCAGCTAACAAGTCCTGGTAGATTGCCTTCTTTATTTGCTCTTGAATTCATCTATTCCTTCCTTTCCATTGACACCACCCTAGACATTCCATGCTTGGAGTCCTGAAATCATTTCTCTATGTTTCCATAGTTGGAGTATTGCGATAGCCTTATTGTTGTTCTTTCTTGCAGCCTATCAGGCCATAAATGCAAACCTTAACATATCCTTGACCCTGGGTAAAAATAACTGGAGAACAAGAGATGTTCTGGATGAGGCTACTTTCAGTTCCTGATGTTTTTTGGGGGAAATCTCAGTTTCTGCTTTGTCGCATAAGGATGGTATCAGCTATAGCTTCCCCCTACTTACACAATGAGTTCAAGTTAAAAATGATAGAGGTAAAGAGCTCTGAACTCAGGAGAAAGGACTTGATAACACAAGACAGCGCATTATTTTTGTGGGTAAAAAGGCACTGGAAAACTGGCACATTTTAAGGATATTTTAGCTAGCTCCTGCCATTTTACACAAACACACACACACACGCGCACACACGCGCTTTCTAACCTGGACAAGCAGGTTTATTTCTCTGTTTCATTTTCCACATCTGTAAAATTGAGGTAGTTGGATGAAATGGCCTCTAAAATGTCTTTTAGCTTCAAATATATAATCCTCTGGACCTATGAAATTCATAAAGCACTGGTCTGACCATGTCACTCACCTATTCAACAAATTTTACTGGCTCTACTTTGCCTCTATGATAAAACAGAATTCTTTTTTTTTTAATTTTAATTTATTTTCTTGGTTACATCATTCATTTCCACAAGGTTTTGAGTTACA
>JAQQSW010024875.1:0-10002 GCA_028646575.1 Pseudocheirus occidentalis | reverse complement strand
TGGAGCTTTCGGCTGCGCCTCACAGACTGCTGAGAAGAGCCCTGCCTGCTGCGCTGCCTGTAGCAACAGATGTTCTTTCTGTCGTTTGGAGAGTTTTGGAGCTTGAAAATCTATTTAGTGTCCCATTTTATGAGTTTTTTAGCATGTTTGTGTGGGAGCTGTGGTGCTTTGCTGCTTCTATGCCGCCATCTTCGCTCCGCCCCATGAGTGTTCATTCTGATTCTTATCAGTTATTGAAGAGATAGCAAAGGCTACTGCTGGGCTCAATGAAACCCACTGGGCTCAATGAAAAGGTGGGCCCCATTTATCAAGCATTATTTCTCAGTCTCTAAGTCTAGTTTGACTTTGCTTCTGGTAGAATGTTGTCATGCCATAGTAAATAAAAGAGATAGATAGATGATAGATAGATAGATAGATAGATAGATAGATAGATAGATAGATAGATAGATGGATGGATAGATAATAGAAAGATAGTTAATAGATAATAGATAGATAGATGGACAGATAGCTATCATTTAAAAAGCATTTACTATGTGCCAGACTGTGCTAAGCATTACCAATACAAAATAATCAAAATGGTCTCTACCTACAAGGAGCTTATTAAATTTAAAGTGGGGAAGACATTACATAAAAGGGAGCTAGAAAGTGTTAAAGGTGGCATGGAGTAATATGGAGATGACTGGGAAGTGGTTTAGAGGCCAGATTCCAAGCACAGCATGGTAAAACTCACCTATTAGAACCAAGGTGGTTTTGGTGGTGGGGTCGGGGGAGATAAAGGTGTTGACCAATATAGGCCAATATGATCTGGGAGTGGCCCAAAAGTAGCATGGTGATCCGGTTCTGGTAAAGATAAGGCCAAAACTCACCTATCAGAACCAGGCATCTCAAGGTCAAAATCTATGTTTCTGATGGGCAGGAGAGAGATAATGATGGTGGAAGAGCAGACAGCATGATGTGAAAATGGCCATGAAGAAATACTAAAAAGCTGGCACCTTCCCTCGTGAATGAAGAGAGAAGACCAGGCCAGATTCAGTTCTATCTCTGGTCTGTGTGAAATTATGAATTGACTTTTGCTTTGGTTCTTGATCTATTATCCCTCTATTTTCCTTTGTCACAAAGAATTTGTTATAATGCTTCCCACTTCTCTCCCCATTAGAATTATTCTTTTTTTCTTCATCTCACAAAATTTCCCTTCAATTTGTCCACAGTAATATATACATATGTGTGTGTGTGTATTTCAAGAGAATTCTTATTTATTAAAATTAAAGCAAACGCTATTTTTCTGTTGTAGAATTATATCTTTTTCCCCCTCCCTACCTAAAACAAGTGATAGATATTGTTTTATCCCCAGTGATTACTGAATCTTTTTTCTTCTCTATATTGCTCTGTGGTTATTCAATGTCTGTCCATTTAAATGTAGAGCTATGAATACTTTATTTTAATTTATGCTCATCTTCTTTTCAGAAAAAAAATCAATTTTTCAAGTGCTTTTTTATGTCATTAGACTATACAAATATTCCTATATGCCTCTTCTTTAATTTGTTTTGGCTTTTTTACTACAGGGTCTTTATTGGGGTTTTAATTTCATAGATTAGACCTGATAAAGATCTCAGAGGTTATTTTGCATGCATTACTCAGAGAGGTTTAATTTTTTAATCAAGGTCACACAGGTAGTAAAGTAGTTGGGACAAGATTCAATTTTTCTGCCTGTATAAACACAGCAAGATACTTAACAGTATAAAAAGTTTAAAAAAATATTAATTTAATATTCAACAAATTAAAAAAAGGAACCATCATTTGTAAAAATGAAAAAAAAAGTATAACAGGCAGTTTGTATTTATGTAGTACTTTACAATTAAAATTATTGGCACCTATGTTATATCTCATCTTAATCTTAATGACCCCATGAATTGAGTGGAATTATATTCCCATCAGGCAGATAAGGAATTTACTTCTCAGAAAGAAAGGAATAGGTGGAAGCTAGGTGGCACAGTGAATAGAGCACTGGCCCTGGAGTCAGGAGATCCTGAATTCAAATCTGACCTTAGACACTTAACACTTACTAGCTGTGTGACCTTGGTCAAGTCCCTTAACCCCAATGTAAAAATTGCCCTGCCTTCCCCCTCTCCAAAAAAAAGACCAAAAAAAAAAAGGAATAATCATTTGTAGCACTTACTATATACCTGACACTGTACTAAATACTTTTTTTCTTTTTACAAATACTGTCTCATTTGACCCTGATAGCAACCCTAGATTTTCATCACTACCATTTTATAGTTGAGAGAACTGAGAAAAAGAGAGGTCACACAGCTTGTAAGCTGACTGAGCCAACTAGAAGTATCTGAGCTAGAACTGAAAGAGGTCATATATTTTAGAGCAGGAAAGACTGTTATAGATTATTTAGCTCAATTCTCTCATTTTATGGATATGAAAGCTGATACCTAGAGAAGTAAATGACTCGTCCAAGGTCACATAGCTATCTAGTAGCCAATCCAGTACTGGAACTGAAATCCTTTCATTGTTATTCCAGTGGCCTTATCTCAATTCCACAGTATCTTTCTTCTCTTGATTTTCTGTCTAGTGCTCATTCTGCCATTTTTGTCAATACGTTATTCTATTTGGAGCGACTTTCACTTCATTTCATATTTCAAGAAGAAACAACATCACTATTAAAAGTGTGCTGACTTGTACACAATCATTTTTAAAGTAATATGATACTCTCTTCACTTGATTTTTAAAAGTAATTTACTTAGTTGACCACATGTCTTTGTTCAGTGCCTGGCTTTCTGTTGTAATTCACCCTCACTGGGAGCCACGTCTCTGCCATCCAGTTCCTTGTACTTGGTTAGTATTTCTCCAAAGCACTTATCTTATCATAGTTACTTTATAATCTTCTTTTCTCCATAATCTTTATTGTAAGCTCTTTGAGAGGATGGTCCATGTGTTATTTATCTTTCTATCTTCCTCAAGCCCTAATATGATACATGGCACACAGTGGGCATTCAAATATTTGTTGAATTAATGTAAAAATAAAAACCACTTAAAAAACCCCCACAAGCATGGAGCTGTTTCAAATGACTTCAAAAACCTCTACATATTAAGCAGCCCACATGTTTCTCTGTCCACAAAGGGTTAGCAGGCACTATTGAAAGAACTAGGGAGCTTTTGATTTTAATTGTAACTGCAATCCTCTCCATGGAAGCCTCAAATGAATCATTTGGAGTCTGGGGGAGATGTGAGGTTTTTTTCCCCCCTGCTATAGATGCTGATACATTAAAAGGTGTAATCCCAGTGAAATGCAAATCACTGTTTTTGAAAACAAATCACAGATGGAGATAACAGGGCTGCCCAGTGGCACTAAAGCATCCCTGAACCCATCTGAGGGCGATTTCTTTCAGGTCCAAATTGCAGCAGGCCTGTTATCAGGGGTAATAGGGTGCTGCTAAGGCACATTGATTACAGGGCTATGGTAAACAATCCTTTTAAATGCTTTCCCAGAATGAAAATGCACACACAACCGTCATCACTTGGATTCAAATAGATTCATAAAGAGGAAGAGGCTGGTCAGTCCCCTGTTGCTTTAACTCCCTTCCCAACCCCATTAGTGGTCCCACCCCACCCACTTCTTTTAACACTAGTTCTTAGCCCTACATAATCAATGTTAACTTGTATGGAGTCTTAATTGGGATAAGGCACACATTCACCTGCCTGTGTACATGTGTGCTTGTTTGCGTGTGTATGTGTATGCATGTTTGCGTCTGTATGTGTGTGCGTGTATGTGTGTGAAGGGGTGGGAGGTGGAGTGCATGGGGGATGCAGATATCAGTGAATTTTCTCCTGTGATTGTGATGGCTGGGGAGGGTGATAGGTTCACCTTAAAGTAAAAGGAAAAGATGTTTTATTGGAGACAGAAAGTCCTGGCAGAAGGTAACAAGAGATTCTGAGAGCAAGCAAAGATCTTTAAGACTCCCTCATCATTCTTGATGTGCCAATATTAACAGTAATGTGCATGTTTAGAGAATTTCAAGAATGAGGAACCATTAACTTGACAACAGCTCTGTGAGGTAGTATCATAAGATTTTTTTTGTTCTAATCTGTGATGTCATGGATGTACGGAACTCCTTGTATGGAATTTCCCTCTCTCAATGTAGCTCTTCAATACCTCTGTAACTTGTAGTCTTTGATGAAACATAAATGTTACATCTGGGGCTGTCTAAGTTTATGTTGTTGGTGCCCAGAGGAGCACCTGTTACCCAGCAGGCTCATAATAGAACTTTATTTATTGAGAGTACCAGTAAAGTGCTCTGACTTGCTCAGAGAAACAGACAATATTTTTCAGAGGTAGCACTTGAAACAAGGCCTTCCTGACTTTGAGAACAGCTCTTGCACTGAGTTAGGCTGCCTTTACAATACAGTCCCCAGTTTATAGATGCACAAACTGAGGTTTTGAGAGATTAAGTCACTCACCTTTTATCACACAGCTAATGAGTACCTGACATAGGCTGCTTTTCTTTCTCCCTTCTTTTCCTTCCTCCCTCTTCCTTCCTTTTCTATATAACAACTCTATTTTCAAGCATTTCGGTAATTTTCTCTCCTGGAGTGTCCTGACTCCAAATCTCACATTTCATCCATTCCAGCCAAGAGGCAAAAGCATACTACTGAATGTGGCCTCTATCTAGATTGGCCCTTGATCATCATCAGCTGCAGCCTGACACCATATTTATATTCAAAGTCTTGCTAGCACTATATAACTTGATGTGACCTACACTCTGATGTCTCATAGCTTTGAAGAAGTTAGGGTCATTTCCATGACTTTGTAAGGCATTGGAATACAACTTTGTGGAGACATTTAGCTTGGAAAAGAGAACATGTAATTACATGATGGCTGTCTTCTCGTATTTGGAAAGATATTGTGTAGAAAAGGAAGACTTTGACTTAATTTGTTTGATCCCAGAAGGTACTCAGGAATACTGTAGTATACAGTGGAAAGAGTACTGGATTTGGAGTCAAATGATCTGAACTGAAAATCCCTGCTGTTCTACTTACTACCCAAGCAACCTTGGGTAAGTCATATAACATCTATGGATCTCACTTTTCTCCTCTTCACTGTGAGAACTAGATCACTTCTATTAGATCTGTGATCTAAATTTAGAGGGAGCATATTTGGGCTAGATATGTAATAAATAGAGCTATTCAAAAATATATGGACTGCTTTGGGAAGATGTGGCCTCCCTGTCACTGACTGATTTCAGGCAGAGTTTTGATGACCACTTCTAATATACTGGAGAGGATTCTTAATCAAGTAGGGGTTGAACTTAGTGGTATCTGAGGTTCCTTTGAAATTTAAGAGTCTGTTATTTTCTGACTTTTTTACATAGGGAAGACAAGGCTGCCACAAGGTGAAGGACCACAATGGTTTGAGTAGGCAAGGAGAGACAGCTATAAAGATATTTAGTATAGGAAAGTCTACTTAAGGGTTCAGGTTTCTGTTGGAGAAAGAAATTTCTGGGCCTTTTCTAGAAGACAACCATCTAGAAAACATATTTTCTAAAAGAAAATAATTTCATATGCTGGGTTGTTTGAAACTCTTCAGTTCTATTCAATTCAACCTATGTTTTAAAAGTTGTTGTTCATCCTTGATTTTTGAAGAGGACCAATGACATCACAGAATGCTGTCTCGACTTGCGTGTGAGTTAGATTTAAATGAGGCAGGGTAGCAAAAAGTCTTCAACCTTACTCTTTCTTCCAGAGTCTTCAAAGTCCAGTGGCAAGATAAAAATCTAGGATACTGGTGATGACCCAGGATGCAGTGGATGACCTTGGCATATTTGATGTCTGACCAAACTCTACAAACTCCACAGTGCTTTCTTCAACTGCCTTCACGGCCATTGGGACAGATTGTTCTCATCTGTTTATTCTGCTGGAAGAAGTCTTCTCTTGCTTTGGGTAGACATCTTCCTAATTCACAGATGAGTTTTAGGACTGTTTCAACCCTTAGCCTGGTTTAGCCCTTTTTCTGAGATGTTTTTTTTTTTTCCTCCCAGGTACAATGGTAATGGGAATTTGAAGATCTACCCTGTCCCTTAATAAGTCTAAAGGAATTTGAAAACCTTCCTTGCTTTGAAAATATACTCTGCCCCCAATGGGCTGAATGTAATCCCATGGAGCCTGTAGTGGGAGGAGTTTTCTGAAGGGTGGAGCAGAGCCCACAGGAAGCTGGGAGGCAGAGGAAGCTAGACAATTGGGAAGAGAGGATGCTTCCAAGGGAAACAGATAAGCTTGTGAGTAAATATTGGTCATCTGTTGGTTTCTGGGAAGGCTAAGGATGCTGTGGCTCTCTGTGGTGTTGTGGCTTATTAACTTCTTTGCTATTATGATGGAATCAGCTTACTGGTCTTAGGATGCAGTTTTCTGGTGTCTGAATAAATGTTTTGCTTCTGCCTTATCAATGGAGAGTCTCTTATATTTTATGATCGAGCACCATACAGGTATATTTATAGTGTCCATGGACACCATGAATATTGCATTTGTATTGCAATAATTGCAATGCAATGAATTATTGCATTGTATGGCCATTATACATGCTACAGCTTCTTGGAGTCACAGGTAGGAGTTGGGTGGAAGGTGGATTCTGAAGGTGATTGAGCAGCCCTGAAAAAGGCTCAGAAAGCCCTCACATTGGAGGTTCTAGTCCTCTTTGAACACCCCATACACCCCATTTTAAAAGTAGCTGTGTATTGAGAGTGGACATAGTGAAGGGGTTAATAACCAGGCCTCTGAGCCAGGAAGGCATGGGATCAAGTCATGCTTCTAATACATTCTGGTTTTGTGACCTCAGGCAAGTCATTTAACTTCTCAATGCTCTAGGCAACTTTATAAGACTCTACTTGCAAAGAAAATATTGACCTGGTCTGTTCTCAGAAATTTCTCATGGGAGTCCCTTCCCCCAATGAAATCACAGATATAGTTCCTATCTCTGTCCCATGTTGATTTACACTGATGATTCCAAAACCCAAACAAAATATTCCCTAGCCTCAAGGAGTTTGATAATGGTGGTAGTAAGACTGAGAAGACATAATCTGAAATGATTCTGAAACTAACAATCCTATCTCCCTGATATGTCCTCCCCTGGCCCACTGTCTTATATCTCAATTTGCACATCTTTAAAAAGATGATTATTAAGCAAGCAAATAGCTAATGTTTTGGTCTTCCAGGAATTAAAGAGTAATGGGGAACTTTTAGAAACCCCAGAAAAGTTAATTTTAGGTATAAAACTGGAATAAAGTAAGATTTTAAGCGCAACGACCTGACCACAAATGAACCGCTTTTTGATACATCTACCAACATACTTGACTCCAGGATTCAATGGTAGCTAATACTTATGGGATAATAATTTTCTCCAAGTTTGTTAGTTGCATGTAAGTGCGTATTTTTTTCATCATGATGTTAACTTTGTAGATGCTACCCTTAACATTTAAAACAAACAAAAATAACTTTGATAATGTACTTTAAATTCTACTGTCTGCAACCTATGGGTGAGGAATGGTCCAGGAGAGATAAGGTATAATTAAATTTCTTCCTGATGTATTTCATGCTTTGTTGCAGAATAAGATAGAGCATAAATACTATGTATGGGGGTTATGATAATTAAATGGCAAGTCTGTGTGACTGTTTTAAAAGTTCTAAACCAGCTTTATTTTGCATCCAAGAAACATATCATAACATGCATCTCCAAGACAGAGTTTGTGCAAAAGCAGAAGCTTTTGTGGAACATTTATTTGTAAGCTATTTAGAAAATCTAGAGGAGAAAAGCTGTTACCTATATCTAACTGTGTTTTATTGGATGAGCGCTTTTAATTACATTTTCCTGACTTCTAAATTACATTGTTTAGATAAGATGAAACTAACTATTTGTAGTCATTCTAATTTTTCGCCATAAGATATCTGGCATTTTGGGGTGCAGAAATCCACATGTTTGTTCCTGTTTGAGGAATGTCTATACACTGGGTCTTTGTATGTTAATATTTATTAGTATTATCTAGCTTTGCAACATGAGGGCCTTGGGTGGAGATAACTAGCCCATTTTTTTGTTTTAGTTATAATCCTATTTGCCTCAGTTTCCTCATCAATACACTGAGCTGGGTAAGGAAATGACAAATCATTCTAGTGTGTTTTCCAAGAAAACCCCAAATGGGGTCAGGAAGAGCCAGACATGACTGAAATTACTGAACAACAGCAAAAACCTGACCTAACTTATTTTTGTGACAATGGGCAAGCCACATAGGCTCTTAGTATTCCAGTCAACTCTCTAAAATTATAAATGATAGAGGATTTGGTGATCTTGTATTGATGAAGGGAGTTCACCACTGAGAATTTTCTAAAGTGATGAAATCACAGATTCATAACCCTGCCCCCCCACACATACAAAAATGTAAAGAAAAGTATGAATATCAATTTATTTGAGGTTTGTATTTTTCTGCATATGATGAGTGCTGTTTATGCTTAACTGGGAACAGCGTTCTATCCTTCCTAAAGAGTCTAACACATCCTGCCTGGGAATTGGAACACATTAAGATATATGTTTACATAGCCCAACTCACAGTTCAGGAATATTTAAATCTAATAAAACAACATGTGTTTCAACAGTCATAATTCATGCTGAAACATTTAATATATTGCCACAATCACATGCCCTGTAAAAAATATCATTCACTTCATTTGACGCAATAACTGATAGAGAAGACATAGGGAAAATCTGCAAGTGTCTTGCTTAATCATAAATTTTTGAATTTGGCCACTGGTTTCTTTTCTTTTTCTTTTTTTCAATTCTCAGAAGCAAGTTTTTCTTTCTAGTAACATAAGATATTCTAAATATATCAAATTCATTGCTTCATGATCATGGTATTAAATAATATATAGAAATGAAGGAGAGCCTGTGTTTCATTGCAAATTCAATTCAGCCACAAAGGCAGCTGACAACACAAATTTGTAACAAATTGGGCAATTCAAGATGCTATATTAAAGAATGCTATGAAACACAGGGATCATTTGTGCAAACGGAGTCGAAAAATACGCCTGTTGTTTTCCCTTCATGATAATCATCATCTACCTTGGCCACAGGATAAGGCTGCTTTCTTGGTTCATGACCATTAAGAAACAACTCTCTCATTGTTACTTTGAATGTGGAGAAGTTACAAATGGTGGGGTGTATAGGAAACAAAGATGCAGGAATCATTTAGTGCAACCCTACACTTAGACAGGTGCCACTCTTAGACATTTTAATTGATCTCATTTGTTACTTATACCTGTAAATCACACTGTTATCATCACTGAACATGGAATGGAAACCAGAATTTGTCACTGACCAAAGATAGCTGAGCAAGTCCCCAAATGGAGCCACCATATAGATTTCCTGGCTAAGTTTCCCAACAGTACATTAGATTGAAATTAAATACTTGGAAAAATACAAATTACATGGAGGCCTCTTGTTTCTTTATACCACATTGACACAAAACATGGTTTAAAATTCTACTGCCAAGAATACATATCACATGCTATGGTGGTTTCTTTCTTTCTTCCTCCCCCCCACTCTCTTTTAATGGGAAAGAAACTTTTGAAGTTGTAAAGGGTTCTCTGTTGTTATACAGTAAAAGAAATTCAAGGCTTATCCAAAGCCCTAGTGGAGAGTGCATTCTCTTACAGGATTCTCTGGTGTCTGAATGATATAAAGATACAGGCCAAGAACATCATGGAGAAAATGGGTTGAGGATAAAGAAGTTTTTAAAGGCTGTAGGCTTCATGGGAGCTTAGGCTTGGGGTATGGAGTTTATGTTTAGGTAATATTTATTTGATGAGTAGCTGAGGGATGGGTGCTCCTCACTGACAAATCTTAATGAGAGGATTTGGAGGCAATACTGGGAACTTTGTTGCTTTGTTTAGTCATTTCAGTTTTATCTGACTCTTTGTGATCCCATCTGGGGTTTTCTTCTTTCTTTCTTTCTT